>RCUC01098999.1:0-46466 GCA_003697995.1 Taxidea taxus jeffersonii | reverse complement strand
ATGATGATGTGTAGTTGGAGTCCAAACTCAGTGATTGATGGTCTGACGCTGGGCAGCACCGAGAACCTTCCCTCGAGCATGATGTCAGGTCTACTTAGGAGGACCTGTTCCAGACAAAATCAAGATCACCATGAGAGAAGTCATTGCACAGTGAGGAGCTGAGGCCCAGAGGCAGGGAGACTTTCCTCTCCTCCCATCCATGATGGAGCCAAGGACAGGGCCCCAGGGCTAGGGTGCTCCCCTCCACACCGGGCTCTCCCCATTTTGTGCCGGGCAGCCCGGGGAGCTCCATGACATGTCCAGGTCTTTTGGAGTAGACTGGGACATCTGACCATCCCCAGCAGGCTTTGGCTGCTGTGATAAAAACCAGTCTATGTTGGAGCAGCTCAGCGTCCCCCCTGATCCAGGCTCAGCAAGTCAGCCCCTGTACTGAATTTGAACAACCTCCTGAATAAATCTTCCATAGAGGAAAAGCAAAGGTGCACAGTGCCCTCCTGCCCTGGGCACTTCCTATTCCCTTGCCCTTGAACACTCCCACAATTCACACCACAGACGAGGACAGTGCAAAGCAGGCAAGTCAAAGAATGAAGTCCTACCATGCTATCAGGGAAGAGCCAAACACCTGCCTCCTTCACACAAAGCCCCACACTCTTTCTGCTGCCCTGAGCTTAAGTGCTGAGCTCCCTGACCCAGATGCCAAGCCTCTGAAGCGGCATCCGTGAAAGCAAACGGGGGCCCACTCTCTGGGCCAGATGTCCCTGGGTGCCCCAGTGCTCCAGGGCTGGGCCCCACTGTCAGGTGAAAATTCAAACACAGGGACCTTCCTGATGAGTGGCGTGTAAAGTGGGCGCCCTGAGTCCCGTGGAGTGGCTTGCTGCCTGGCAAAGCTTGTTCTGGGGTGTGAGAGCCCAGGGGCAGCGCTGGACAGAGCCATGCTCAGAGCGGCCAGCCCCGCAGACCCCAGGACAGTTTCACCTCACCCTCTGCCTGCCCGCTCTGTGCCTTTCGACCTGTGCCCAGGGACCCAGGCTTCCTTCCCTGTCCCACCCCCACCCAATGCCAAGCCTCTCATTTTGGAACTAGGCAACGCACAAATAAATAGGCCAAAAACTACATGACACTCACCCTTAAGATCCATAGCAAGACATAAATAAATACACATGCACCAGTGCCACCTACAACCTCAAGTGTTAACAGAGCTTTCCTGTTTGCCAGTGAAATGCACCCGGAACCTGCACAGCTACTTCGCAGAGCGACTTTACTACGCCCTGAAGGTAACTCTTCCGTCTTTGGTGGCCCCTGTTCTCAGACCTACTCAGCGGCAGCTGCCAAGCCAAGGCACTCAGAGCCACTGCTACCTTCAACACCTGTGTCTTCTCTAATTCCAGCCTCTTGTGATCAGAATGCTATAGCTCTGAAAGGGTAAACTGAGTCAGGGAGGGGAAGCCCCAGCTCCCGAAGGCTGAATTTGAGCAGGTGTTTTCACGGGTGTGCATTGCACCGACCTCTCACAGCAATCCTGGGAGACCCAGGTGATAACTGCCATGCTAGACGTGGTGAAAGCAAGGCTTGGGTCAAGGTCACACAGCTGGTGACTGGCAGGGCCAATCCAGCCACCTGTGGTAGGTGGAGTTTCTGGCACCTGGAACCAACCTGGAAGGTGGAGGAATTCCGTGAGCCAGAAGTCAGTGCCCACTTAACACCACTGGAAGTGAGAACCCCAAGTGCTCTGGCCAGAAACTGAGAGGGGGTGTGGAGTTCCCTTGGCCGTAGGTGCCATCTAACCCAAGACTAGTCAAAGATGGACGTAGGCAGGAAGGTCCTGCTTGAGAATTGGCCCAGTAAGCTGAAATTCCTGGCATTGCTCCTCTAGGAAGAAGTCTTACCCCTAGAGCAGTGAGTATTCTGTGTCTAGAAGCTGATGTGGCAAACCAAACACACACGGCACTTTGGGGCATGTGGCTCCCAATAAAGACACACACGTGGGCAGTGAGGGAGGAGAGATGAAGGGAACAGAAACTCTGAGTCACTAAAGCACCCCTCGAAGTGCTTTACCCCCTGAAGCGGAGGCTCCTTCCCGCATCTCCAGGCCCCTACAAAAGCCCCCTGGCCCCAGGGCACAGGTCGGTGCATCATCACAGGGCTGCACCAGAAAGATGGGCAGTGACTGTTGACTGCTGCATCTTGTCCAGGGAGCAGGGACACGTGACGGGACCCTCATAAGAAACATCGTTTCGAGAAGTGAGATCGACTTAAATCTTATCAAGTGTCAGTTCACGAAGATGTACGGCAAGACCCTCAGCAGCATGATCGTGGTAAGTCAGGGTCCCCAACTCTACCCCCCCATTTGAAGCAGGCATTACTGGGGGACCTGGATACTGAGACTAGAGTCCTATGTCACATGTGTTCATCCCTTCCCGGTGGGGGTCACACCCATGCATTCACGGCCACAGAGTATGTATAGAGCTCGGCAAGGGGGTCAGTGTGGCTAGAGCCTGGAGGGGGCTTGGGGGGTGCACAGGGACCAGACCATGGGAGCCCCTGAACTTGGCCCCCAGAGTTGGCTTTGCATTTGAGTTACAGTTGCTCCTTTGGAAAGGACACAATGAACCTTTGCCAAGGAGACCACATCTGAATGTCAATGACAGTGAATAGTTCAGTAGGAATCAGGCAGCACCCTTTAAAAGCCAGACTGAAGTAGCCCTTCAGCAAAATCGTGAAGCAGCATGACTTTAAGGAGACAAATCAGATGGGTTCCAGCAGGCTACCTAACCAGATGCCAATCAGGGAACATTCTAGAGCTGAGAAAATGCACAGTGATCATCACACCATCACACTGCCATACTATTGAGAGAAACAGCTCTTCTAGAAATTAATGCAAATGAAGCCTTGACCATATCATTAAGAGAAGTCAAACCTCGAGAAGTACATCCCTGAGTATTCATTGGCCCTTAGGTCAAGTCTGGTTACTCTACAAATGTCTGTTGTCAGCCTCACTTTCCAAGAAACACAGAGCTCACAATATGTTAAAAAGACATTTCTCCCTGAAGACGTTTCAGAAAGGGGTAGTGGGTGGGTGGGAGTGAGGGATGGTAGAATTCTTCTCTGTTTTGTTTTTGGCTTTCCAGCCACTCTGATCAAAAGACAGGAGTGCTACCTGCAGACCAGCCCAAGCTGCTGATGGCTTTCCCGACACCCAGTCCCGGCAGAGAGTTAGGAATTTTTTCACCCATCTGTGGCTCCTGTGGCCATCACGGAGATTCCTCTACCTTCTCACCATCACAGTTGGATGGAGCCAGTCAGACTTCGAGGAACAACCACACTGAGAAGGAAGGATCCCTTGGATCCATCTAGGGTGTAGACTTCACGGTGGAGAAAGGCTAATTAGCACATGATCAGTATAATCGATAATGGAGTTCCCTGTCTAGACACACAAGAAGCCCACCCTCTTTAGGTTTTGCCTACAGGTGCCGCTTAAGAAAACTGAGTTGGAATTGTGACTTACATGGCCAAATACTTTCTTTTTAGTATAGACCACATTCTGTAGATGTCATCAAAGCAAAAATGATTTCCAACAGTGATACCAGCATGCAAAACTCCTGCATAGAAATTAATATGGAAAATTTATAAAAGCCTTATGTAAAACTTTACATCCATGCTTTTAAAAAGATAGACAAGATGAATAGTTTTCTAAAAAGCATGAAACAACACAGAAACAAAAATACCTTATTAAAAACATTGTGGAAAGAAAGGAAGGAGGGAAGGGAGGGAAAGGAGGGGAAGGAAAGAAGGAAGAAAGGAAGGGAGGAAGGAAAGAAGGAAGGAAGGAAGAAAAGGAAGGGAGGGAAGGAAAGAATAAACTTAAAATGTGGTTAAAAATCTACCAGAATATTTCAGGCCCAAATGATACAAGCAAATTTGACTAAAAGTTAAGGACTAGGTGATTCCCATGAGGCATAAACAGCTACAGCGCATAGGACAGTGGAACTAGCCCAGCGCCATCACTTGCCATGTGGCCTTGATGAATACCATATCCTCTTGCTCCCATTTTCCTCAAGCACATAAAAAGGGAGTTGGGCGATATGCCCTCCTCTGTTTCCTCTGGCTCAGTGTGCAGATCCTAAACCAGTCAGACCTATCAGGATCTGCCTGATAGCAAGGGGGCATGGTAGACCAGAGAAACAGGATTCAGCCATGTGCCATGCGGAGTCAATCCTACTAGGAGACAGACGCTGCTGGACCCCTATGTGAGCCAGCCACTGTGTGGGCAAGCCCACACTTCTGCTGTTTACGCCTCACCACATCTCAGCAAGGCTCATATTAGCATCAGTGTCATTTGACAGACGAGAAGAAGTCTCAAGGTGGTGACAGGACTCGTCCCAGCCGTGGGGTCAGGGCATGGTCCAGGTTCTGTGTGGACCCAAAGCCAGGCTCTGCCCACTGCTCCCCCTGCCTCCACTGGGCACCGCACAGTTCCCATCTGCAGCAGGAGGTGTTGAGTAAATGACCAGTCATGTCAAATAAATGAATAGTTGGGCACTTTGGGGTCCTGAATGGAATAAGGGGCAGAGCCCTGGGGCAGCCAGTGAGGCTGGGGGCCGTCAAAATGCCTTCCTTGCTCCAGAGCAGAGCTGTGTCTGTGACTCATTTCCTACATGAAGCTGCCCAGTAGTTAGTAAGAGAATCAAAAGGAGATACAAAGAATGATCCCAAGATGGCAAACAAGGAAAGACAGGTGGCATCGTGTGGGCCTGCAGCATAGGAACCGCACAGGGACATGCCAGGCCTGTCCCCAAGGAGCAGGAATGTTAGTAATAACCGCAGCTGGCAAATACCCTTTGTGACTCCCCTTTCCCTCCTGTCCTCAGGGAGACACCAGTGGTGACTACAAGAACGCCCTGCTGAACTTGGTGGGCAGCGACTCCTGAAGGCTCGGTATAGAGCAAAGGCCAAGAAGCTGGAGCCACCAGACCCTTGGCCGTGCAATGGGGGGATGGGGGTAGGGGACCCCCAACTTGCCTTTCAGTCTTCTATCTCCCAGCTTCTGGTGCTTTCAAATCAGTTCCAAGTATGAGCACAGGGCCAACCCTAACATAATTTGGCCCCTTCGGCACGAAGGGGCTGTTTCTTTCTTCCTACCCTGCTCGACTGGCCACAGAGCAGCCCAGGCCCTGCTCACACAGACACCCAGCCCCATCCCATCTACTAAATCATGATCTACAGAGAAAAGACCAGAGAATAAGGAATTTTAAGAAGCACCCCAGCTGATGAGCCTCCCTGAAAAGCCACGAGGGAGGCTAGGAGGGCCCATATGTATCAGGGCACACACATTTGAGCCACCAAGAGAGAAACTCATGTGTTCGGGCCGACTGGGATGCCACTAATATGCATTCATCTAAAAACATTAGGCTATAGGCAGAATGAAAATTATCTACCTACGGAGAAAGATGTACATCAATGCTCTGACCCAAGGGCACTGAGCTCCAAGGGGCCCGGGCTTATCCAGTCCTTGCTCAGCAGAGCTGCTCTTGCCTTCCCTGACACAAGCACGGAGCATTTCTTATTCTGACCCAATGCCAAGACGCAGAGACACCTCTGCTGTGCTTTCCAGAATAATAAATATTATACACTTGAACCTAAGTGCCTTTGGATTTCTAGCAGTGACCAGAGCAGGACCAATTTAATTTGTCAGTGTTCATAAAAGAAATGTTATTACAAAGAGTTTCTGGGGGGATGAATCAAACCTGAGCACACAGGTGGGCATTTCTGCATGGGGACACACTGATCAGACTGTGCTCTCTGTCACTCTGGGGACAATCGAGGAAATGAGGATCCTTCCTATCACCTAAATCCTGATCTCTCAGAGGTGGGGGGGGGCAGTTTTAAAAGTCTTGTGCTCCTATTCCAACCTGTGGCTTGCTTGTTTCATGGCTTCCATCCAGGGGGATCCAGCTGTCCTCGGCTGCCCCCAGGGATGGGGACTCCCAGCCTCCTTGGACAGCCCAGTCTTCTTCCAACAGGAGTGATCAGCAGAGCTCTTCCTTTAACTGAGCCAAACTCTGACCCACACAACCCTCTGATCTCAAGTCCCCATCTAGGGCCACAGTGCTTATCCTTTCCCATCCTCCCTGCCTATCCAAAGACGACCCATAGATTCCACTAAGACATCTTCTGTCAAAGCTAAACATCCCCAGTCCCTTAACTATCCCTCCTGGAGCATGGTTTGGGGCCACATCCTCTGAACATGTTCTGGTTTGCAAACTCCCTCTTAAAGTATGACCCTGAGGAGCCAGGCAGATCTGAGAGATGGCACAGCAGGCCCACTGAGCTCACACAGGTGAGAAGTAGGCTCCAGTTCTGCCCTGTGCTGGCTGTGTGACTCTGACCTAATCATTTCCTCTCTTCCTTTGAGCTCGGTTCCCTCAACTTTCAATGCAGGAATTCAGTCCCAGTTACTTGCTGCATTTCAAACCACCCTAAAGCTGGTATAAGACCATCATTTTATGATGGTCATGGGTTCTGCAGGTTGGGAATTCAGCCAGGGCCCAGCACAGGTAACTCAGCTCTTCTCCAGCAAGTGTGGGGACTCCGTGGGGGAAGACCCAAAGGTTTGGTGGAGCTCTAAGGCAGGATCCTGAAGTCATCTGGAGGCTTTTTTCCCTCATGAGGCTGGAAGGCTAGGCTCAGCCAGAACTGTCCGCCAGCACTCTGACGTGCAGCCTGCCTGGTACGCAGAGGGTAGCGAGGCTCCTTACGTGGCAGGTCAGTGCCGCATGGCCTTCTGGGAGGCACCTGGAGAGGCACACAGATCACATTCACAGTGCCCTATCTGTCAAAGACATCACAGGCCAGCCCAGCTTTGAGGGAAGCAGACACTTCTGAGCCCAGCTCAGAGGGAAGCAATCCCTGGCTGTCCACAGGAAGAAGGTCAAAGAATGAGAGGCCATTGTCTTAAATCAACAAGTAGTTTAAATACTTGAACAATGGGTGTAGAACTCCTGAGCCTTGAGTGTAGCTGTGGGTGGGGCCGAAGCAAAGTCCCAGAGGCCCCGCAGAGCATCCTCAGTGTTACCTGCGTGGCCCCAGGACAGCCTCTCAGGGGATCCTGATCCTTTAATTTTATTTACTTATTTTTTTTTTAATTCAAATCCTACCCTGAACTTTCTTTCCATGCTGAGTTGCTGAGTCACCTTCTGTCTTTAGAAAAGACTCTGAGGGTTTTGGGGCACCTGGGTGGCTCAGTGGGTTAAAGCCTCTGCCTTCGGCTCAGGCCATGATCCCCGGGTCCTGGGATAGAGCCCCACGTCAGCCTCTCTGCTCAGCAGGGAGCCTGCTTACCACTCTCTCTCTACCTGCCTCTCTGCACACTTGTGATCTCTGTCTGTCAAATAAATGGATAAAATCTTTAAAAAGAAAAAAAAAAGGAAAGGAAAGGAAAGACTTAGAGGATTTCTCTACCCTGCAATCCTTCTGTAAAAGCCCCCTCTCCGGGTGCAGGATTGTCTTGAGGCCCATCCCAAAGCTAGCCTGATGCGGCCAGCCTCCAGAAAATGGAGGCTCCAGATGGGAGCCTCCAGAAAAGCTGCAGCCAAGCAGACAGCTCAGGAAACAATGTTGCATCCAGCTAGTGCCCGACGGGGGAGCCCATTTCAGCGGAACCGCGAAGTTCATCCCTCATTTTGGCCAAGGAGAACGGAGCTCCCTCTGGCCACAGAAGGCAGGAGCAGGTCTCCTGAGATTACAGAGAGGCTCTCTCCCCCTGGGGTGACAGCTAGAGCAGCACGGATGGTCCTGCGGCCTCCCTGGGAGGTGGTTCCTGTCTAGCTGAGGTGGCGGCTGGGGACGGGGGCGCTGGCTGAGACTTGGCTAAGACACTGAATGTGTCCTCAGCACCTCCAAATCCTTTTTGTTGGAATAAACTTTTGGGCATTTCTGATAAAACAGACATAGTCCTAAGGTACTTTTACAATTGCTCTGGGATTTTTTTATTTTTATTTTTAATGCACCTGTCTCTTTAAAGAGAATTTGGGGTCTCCGTTTGAATTCAGCAAAAGAGAAAAATGAGAAGCTAGGAGGTCCCTGCTTGCAGCCCTGCCACAGGTCTATAATGAGAACTATTGTTCCCTAACTCTCTACAGGAGATTATATACTCATAAAAGCCCTTTCTATCCTCAAATCCAAGATGCCTCGTACTTAGAAGCCGGACCTGCTCTCTCCCTTAGCAATGCCAGCTGGTATGGAAGAAAGACCTGATCTAGTGCACTGAGCTCAGGGTTCGTCCTACGGCATGATTTGAGGCCAAATTTTCATCTGAGGGGCGCCTGGGTGGCTCGGTGGGTTAAGGCCTCTGCCTGCGGCTCAGGTCATGATCCCGGGGTCCTGGGATCGAGCCCCGCATCGGGCTCTCTGCTCCGCGAGGAGTCTGCTTCCTTCTCTCTCTCTGTCTGCCTCTCTGCCTGCTTGTGATCTCTGTCTGTTGAATAAATAAATAAAATCTTAAAAAAAAAAATTTTCATCTGACGCAGGATTCTGGGAGTTATCCAATGGCTGCTCATAAATTCCTTTTCCACCTAAACTATCCAGAGGGGAAGCTCTTGTGAGGAATTCAAAAGTCTCTCAGTTATGAAGAATTCATGCCCTTATGGCACCAGAGGATAATTACCGTTTGGGTATCTCCATCTTAAAAAAGCTGGGAGCCAGGAGAGCAAGAACCTAGTTTTACTCATTCCTGAACATTCGGTGCCTATCGTACAGCAAACCCCTGATGGATATTTTTGAATGAACAAAAACAAACAAGATGACAGGCTTTGGGGATGGGAGACCCATCTAGCCAGAATACCTGAGCCCATCCTTCATCATCTCTCATTCTGAGAAGACACATGGCTTCTCGGACTTTCCTCGGAGGGAAGCCTACTCAGCCAGCCCTACTGAAAACAGCCCCGGAAAGATCAAAGGGGGAGGGCACCTACTTGGCCCCATTTCAGGCTTACCACCGCATGACAAACAAACCCAGCAGGACCCGCCCCTGCCTGAGCCCCTTTGGAAGCGCTCGAAGCTCCCCACATCAAGCACCAGTCCAGGGGGCATGCAGACATGGCCAGAAGCAGACCCGTGCCCACCAGCATCGCTTCACGCTGCTGGAGGGAGAGAGCAAGGTCTAGCCTGTGGGGCTTGTCCTCTTTTGGGTTTATCCTTGAGCAGGGGAAGGGCCACCTCGCTGAGGATTGAATGCTTGGGCAAAATCAGGCTCATCTCAGCAAAGGAGTAAAGGGGGGAACGGATCTGTACTTAGCGCCCGTCCAAAGATTCTGTCCCCATGGCCACGCATTGTACCTGCCACCAGGTCGTGGCTAACCAGGGACAGCTTTGTAAGGAAGGTGATATTTGAGCAGAGCCTTGAAGGATGACTAGATACTTCTCAGGTAGACTAGACTGGGGACCACAATCCAGGCCGAGGGAGGAATACAAACACAGCAGGGCCTCTGGCCTCCTTCAGATTATAGGAATGGTGTGCTCAGGCCTCCTGAAGGGGGAGAGTCCAAAGATAAAGGCGTTTTCAGGTGGCAAGTCAGGGCAGACTCGAGCTATCAGATGGAGAATCTCCAAGTATTTCCAGGGACAAGGGGATCTTTTAAGGGGTCAGGCAAGGGAGCATCTGGGAGGGATCTGGGGAAGATTCCTGGCAACACCGCAGCAAAGGAGTCTGCCTGCGTGAGTCTGGAGGTAGGGAGCCCCACGCGGAGACCAGTCCCACAACCCTCCAGCCTAGTCCTCTGTGGTCCTGAGGTGACTCCGCCAGGAGGAGGCTGGCCTGGCCACTATAGTTCTGCTGTAGCCCAGGCCACCGCATCTTTGACGCCACGGTGAGGAGCAAAGCTGACTGTCTTGCCTCCCACCTTAGCACATTCAGAGCTGAACTTGCTCACGGGGCCCTGGGCCTGCGTGTGAGGGTCCAGGGACTTTCACGGCCCCATGTAGGTGTCCAAGCTCCCCCATGGGTTTGGGCCAAAGTGGGCCTTGTGTGACGATACCCCAGTGGCCTGGGACTACCTTTGTTCCTCTGCCAGCCCCTTGCTGGCTGTTGGGCTGTCATCTAGTACCATTCTGGGGCCCCCAGCTTGGAGGGCACACCCTGGCAGGCCCTTCCACAGCACAGGTGAAGGCACCGCTCCAACCTCCTCCCCACCTCCCCATGTGACCATACAAGACTTAGAAAGCCACCCCCTGCCCCCCACTGCCCCTCAAGAGCCAGTACCACCGCCTTTGCTGTAGGGACCCAGCTGGGCATCCTTGCTGGGTCCCTACAGCACGCCAAGCCGGCCTAGAAACCTGCTCACACAGTGCCCTCTTGTGGCTGCAGGGTTAACAGTCAGCCTAGGGGCAGACACCCACTGCCCGGTAGAGAAGGCTTGAGGGGCGGTGGCGTAGGACCCTGACCCTCCTCACCACTGGGTGCAGGAAGTCGGCGTTTTATTGCCCACCAGCTCTAGAGTGCTGTGTGGCCTCAGCTTGCTCCAATTACGTTGCAAAAACACTTACCTGGGGTGTTGTGCCTGGGTGGCTCAGTGGGTCAAACCTCTGCCTTGGGCTCAAGTCATGGTCTCAGGGTCCTGGGATCGAGCCCTGCATCGGCTTCTCTGCTTGGTGGGAAGCCTGCTTCCTTCTCTCGCTCTGCCTGCCTCTCTCCCTGCTTGTGATCTCTCTGTCTCTTTCTCTGTGTCAACTAAATAAAATCTTAAAAAAAAAAAAAAAAAAAAGCACTTACCTGGGGACTCCTGAATCAGTGACTCCATTGGTTAAGCATCTGCCTTGGGCTCGGGTCCTGGTCTCAGGGTCCTGGGATCGAGTTCTGCATGGGGCTCTCTGCTCAGCTGGGAGTCTGCTTCGCACCTCCTCCCTCTGCCCCTCCTGCTGCTTGTGCTCTCTCTCTCTCTCAAATAAATAAATAAAATCTTTTTAAAATAGTTACACACATTTACTTTTCTGACATTCGGTGGGTCATTGCTACACCTGTTTGGCCCATTTTGTTCCCTGAGGATTGATCTGCCTAAGGCCACCTGACTGGACTCTCCCAAGCTACACCCCGGGTTCCAACGCCCAAGAGCTCTTCCCACTGACTCCCCTAAACCTCTTCCTCTAATTCGTTATTTTTTAATATTAAAGGAAACATCCACATCTGGTTAAAAAAAATTCAGAAGGAGATCAAAGACATACACCTAAAAGCTTACAGAATAAAACAGAATATCTTAACCACCTTAGGGTAGGAAAACATTTTTTGATAAGACACAGAAAGCATAAACTACCATGTAAATCATTAATAAATTAGACTTTACCAAAACTTTAAACTTCACCAGTAAGAAAATCAATAGACAAATCAAAGATTAGAGGAAGGATTCGCAAAACATACCAAATAAAGGATTTGATGTCAGGATGTTTAAGAATTCCTACAAGTCTTGGTCAAAAAGTATAAACTCCCAATTAGAAATGAGTACGTTCTGGGGATCTCATATACAGCATAGTGATTATAACTAACAATACTATATTACATACTTGAAAATTGCTAAGATAGTGGATGTTAAACGTTCTCACCACGAGAGAACTGGTAATCACCTGACGTGAAGCAGGTGTTAGCTAAACCCCCGGTGGTCATCATTTTGCAACATGTAAGAGTATCAGATCAACAGGCTGTTCACCTTGAACTTACACAATGTTATATGTCAGTCATATCATAATAAAGCTGGAGGGAAAAGATTTTTTACAACTCAATAATAAAAGCCCAATTAAAAAATGGACAAAAGACTTGAGCAAAAGCTTCCACAAAGAAATAAATACAAATGGCCAATATGCACATGAAAATGGCATGCTTATTAAAAATTTTAAATGAGGGTCACCTGGGCAGCTCAGTCAGTTAAGCATCAGCCTTCAGCTCAGGTCATGATCCCGAGGTCCTGGGATCAAGCCCCTATCAGGCTCTCTGCTCAGCAATGAGTCTGCTTCTACCCTTCCCTCTCCCTCTGTGATCTCTCTTGCTCTTGGTCTCTCTCAAATAAATAAATAAAATCTCGAAAAAAATTTTAAATAGGCCCATCCATTTTGCTATGAGAAATAAATGATGGAAAACAAGTTCAGTGGGGGCGCCTGGGTGGCTCAGTCATCTGAGCATCAGACTCCTGATTTCACTCAGCGTCGGGGGGATTGAGCCCCCCACTCCCACTGCACCGTCAGCTCCGTGCTCAACGTGCAATTTTCTCTCTCCCTTTGCCCCCTCTCCCTGCTCATGTCCTCCCTCTCTCTCTCTAAAATAAATAAAATCTTTTTTAAAAAGGAAAAAATAATTAGTCATTTCTCATAAATTAATAATATGCCTTACTCTATGATCCAGAAATTCCATTCTTAGTTTTTTGTCCAAAAGAAATGAAAAGTCATCTCTTTCCAAAAGATTTACATGGCTATGTTCATAGAAGCTTTATTCGTAAAAGACAAAACAAGAAACAATCCAAAAATCTATCAACAGGAAAATGAATAAATAAATTGTGGTGTATCCGTGCAAGGAAATGTTAGCGGGCAATTAAAAAGGAAATGAGCCCTTGGTGCACATTACAACGCCGAAGAATCTTGGCTACATGTTCCCGAACAAAAGAAGCCAAACATAAAGGAGCATATAGTGCATGATTCCTTTTCTATGAAGACTGATCTACAGTGAAAGAAATCAGACTAGACTTGCCCTGAGATTTGCGGGTGGGTTGAAGGGGCAGAGATAAACTGGAAAGGGCCCAGAGGAACTTTCCAGGATATTAGAAATATTTTAAATCTTACGAAGGTGGGGGCTCCAGGGAAGGCGTGAATTTGCCAAAACATATCAAATTGTAAAACCTTAGAGTTGTGCATTTCACTGTATGTAAATTATCCATCAACAGAAATAATACAGATAAAGCTGCTATGAACACTTGTGTGCAGATTTTTGTGTGGATTTACATTAATGTCTCTGGTACAGCCCAGGAATGTGGTAGCCGAGGGACACGGTGAATGCAAGTCTTTGCTCAATGGACATTTAGGGTGTTTTTGGTCTTTTGTTTTTGGAAATAATATGACAATAAATGTACTTGTAAGAATGTCATCTTAACAATATCGAGTCTTCCAAATCCATGAATATGAGATATCTTTCTACTTATTTAAGTCTTCTATTTTAATAGTGTCATGTGGTTTTCAATATATAAATTTTGTATTTCTTTTATGAGATTTACTCTTAATTTTTTTGATTTTTCCATTTTTTTATTAAAAATTGAATCATAGGGTGCCTGGGTGGCTCAGTGGGTTAAGCCTCTGCCTTCGGCTCAGGTCATGATCTCAGAGTCCTGGGATCAAGTCCCGCATCGGGCTCCCTGCTTGGCAAGGAGCCTGCTTCCTCCTCTCCCGCTCTCTGCCTGCCTCTCTGCCTACTTGTGATTTCTCTCTGTCAAATAAATAAATAAATAAAATCTTAAGAAAACACAACACCTCCTAATTATTAAAAAAAAATTGAATCATACTCTTAATTTTATATCTGGATGGTTTGTTGCTAGTTATACAAATACAATTACATTTTTATATTGATTTTGTATCTTCAAACTTGCTAAACTCATTTATCAGTTCTAATAGCTATTTTGTGAATTCCTTAGATCATATCTTCTCTGAATATATGTTTGCTTCTTCCTCTACAACCTAGATATAAATTATTTCTGTTTATTTATTCACTTACTTATTTATTGTTTGCATAATTGCCCTGTCTTGGACCTCTAGGACTATGTTGAATGGAACCGGTAAGAGCAGATTTCCTTGCCTTCCTCCTGGAAGCATTCAGTCTTTCACCATTAAATATGATGTTGGATAGGGCTTTTCAGACATATCCTTTTTCAGATTTCAGAAGCTCCCCTCTCTCTCTAGTTTGTTGAGTGTTTTTATCATAAAAGGGTATGGGACTTTATCAAGTACTTTTTCTACGTCTATTGAGACTATGTGATTTTTGTCCTTTAACAGTAATTTCAATGTCTAGGCTTCCCCTGTGGCAGTTTCTAATGACTACTTTTTTCCCCCTATGAATAGACCATTTGTTACTGTTTCCTTGCATCTCTCATAATTTTTTTCTTGAAAACTGACATTTTAAATAGCATAATGTGGGAACTCAGGGCAACAAAACTCTTTTGAGTGTTCGTCTTATTATTGCTGCTGATGCCTTTTCTGTTTCTTTGTTCAGTGATTTTGCTAGACTAATTATCTAATTCTATATTCTTTGCCACTAAGGTTACTAATTTTCTTAGTTAGCTTAGTGATCACCTAATGATGGACAGAGGCTTCCTTTAGTTCCTGAACCTCTAAGTACCACCCCCCCAAGCCCCTTTTGCTGTGAAATTGTGTGTGTGTGTGTGTGTGTGTGTGTGTGTGTATTGAGGTATGTCTTCAACATGCCAGCAAGCAACTTACAACTCTTGTCTCTCTGTCTCCTCTTTACTTGCTGCTTGCTCACAGCCTCAAGGTCAATCATAGGTTAAGCCCTATACTGGTCTTTCTTGGGCTTGTGTACAACCCAGCACATGCACATGGCCTTCTAAAATTCCAGGAATATGCCAGAGCTCTTCCAAGTCCATATGCTTATTTCACTCACCAGTTTTTCCTTTTAAGTGTTTTGATCAGCCTCCTGTTAGCCCCAGCTGGTATTGCTGCCCCAGGCTGCTGATTGTTTTTGACAAATGCCCTCAGGATACGGCTGTTTGCACAGAACAAGCACTGAGCCGCATCAAATAAAGAAAATCCCTAAGAGGGGAGCTTTTCCAGGGAACTGTCAGATCAAATAGTGATGATTCTCTGGGAATGGGGTTTTTTGGAAAGCTCCAGACCCATTCTGTCCTCTCCAGTGATTGCCAGGCTGCTGGCTTTCCCTACCGTAGCTGTGAGAATTTTGGTTTTCGTGCACCATTGACCTTGAAGGGATGATGGGAGTAATGCAAGTTAAAACATACAAAGCTTGACTACTCTTACCACAATTCAGCCATTTTTCTTGAATTAGTTATTCTCAGATTGTTGAAAGCCTTTGGTTAATTTCCAGAGTTCTGAAAAAGTTCATTTTGACACTTACCACTAGTGTTCTCCTTGCTTTTATGAAGATGTATATTTCAGAGCTTATTAGTCTGCCATTTCGGAAGTGTTTTTCCTTGGTCTGAGGTTTTGTGTGATTGTTCTTTCAATTTGGGTTTTGGGTTGTTGTTGTTTTTTAACCTGGCTTTTGGAGGGATGGTTTTTCACTACATACCCTTGGAATTTTTTTCTTTGAGGTCAAACATTCATTCATTAACCTCTGCTTCCGTGTTGACCACTCTGTATCAATTTTCCTTTCAGCCAATAAATTCAAGTCTACTTTTGTTTCAGGAAAATCATTTTGGATTTTGACCCTAATATTTTTTTTTTCTGTTCCATAGTTCAGGTTTCCCTAACCAAGAAACAGAATGTTCTCCTTTCTTTTGAATGGCTTCTGTCTTCTTTTACTGAGGGCTGCCCATACACCCCTTGCCATTCAAAACAAAGCTTCTCCATGGAGATTTCTCTGTACCCAACACAAAATTTAGAGACCTATCTGTACTTTCACACTGATGATATTTATCATAGTAATCATTATTACAAGATAAGCATCTAGTGCTTCAAAATCTGATGTTATTTAATGACCACAACTACCTAATGAAGTAGGTATTATATTCATTTCAAATTTGAATGGCTCAGAACATTTGGAGAACTAATCCACTATCCACTACCCCCGCAGCAGTGAAGTGTCAGGACCAGGATGTGTGTTGAGGAACATCCAACCCCAAAGTCCATGCCTTCTACAGGATGGCCTACTTCTATCTACCTCTGCCCGGGCACCAACCATTGATCTGGAACACCTGCTAGCTCATCATCCCTGATACACTGTGAAGAAGCTGAAGGCCAGGCCCATCTATCTTATTTAACAGGGCGCCTCTCAGAGCTGAAAAGGGTTCAGTGGAAAGATAGCAAGCAATGTGACGCGCATGCCACTTCCCACCCTCTGGCCCGTGTGGAAGGCTTTGTTCATTGAACGTAGCATTCTTCCCTCTGTGCTCAGTTAGGTCAGAATCTTTCTAGACCCAGTTTTTAGAGCAGCCACTACCAATCTATTGGAGCTGACATGCAGGCTGAAAGATTCCCTTATCTAAATAGTTCATTAAATGAGGAGGCTGAACTGGAGGGGGTGGGGGGCGGAATGTAGCGGAACTGGTGAAGTTCTCATAAAATGAAGAGGCTGAGTCCATGGGACAAATGTAGTGCATCAGAAATTTCCAGGGGGGAAAATCCTCAATAGTCCTAGAATTGAGGAGGAGAGTATGAATCTCAGAAAAATCCAGAATCTTCTGGTCATGGCCTGATGCCAAGTCATGGAGCCCTTGTCTAATAGCACATTTGCACTTCTGTTTGAGTGTAACTAATTTAAACCTCTTTGGGGTCTGTTTTCTGTGTTGTTGAAACCCTCATGTCTCATTTTCTAACAGTCTCTGCTTTAACATCTGTTGCCAATAAGTAATCCACACAGTCTCAGGCCGATGGCTCTCTGGTGGGTGGGCTTAGAAAATACCCAGGACCTCCAAGACTATGTGGGATTTAGCTAATGAAATGCCTCTAATCACTGACAGTCTGGGATTGTTTAGAGTGTCCCAGTCCCAGGAAGCAAGGAGAGCCGGTCCCCTGGAGCTCTGATTCCAATACCTGAGGCTTCCATGAGGACGAGGAGAGCAGCCCAGGCCCCTGACTGGAGGGTCAGAAGTTTGCCCTGCAGACCTCAAGGAGCCTTCAGCTGGGGAAAGATGGACGGCCGGGGGCTGTGGAAGGCACTGAGGGATAAGAAATGATGCAACCCTTAGCTCTAATTGGATTCTGGGTTTCCGTAGAGTGTGCTATCACTGCTTACAAATGTGGCCCAGCCACCGAATTGAGTTATCAGCTAAGCAGATTCCTGAGTCACGGATCATCTTGTCCTCCACAGCGTGATTAAAGACTGAACCCTGCTCAGGAAGACCGCAGCTGTGGGCTTGGAGGAATGTCTTTTCCTGCTAAAGCATGAGAGAAAAAGAGGCCAACAAAGAGAATCTTAGGTCTGGCCATTTTTCTCACCAACCCCAAAAGCGTGTGTGTGTGTGTGTGTGTGTGTATCCATGCACGCATGTGCAGGGTCACATAATGGAAGGGGGTAGGTGAAAGTTGATTCCCTCTATAGCTTCCTCTCCACTAGGCATATAAAGAGTTCTTTGAGTCGAAGTAGGAAGGAGCACATCTCCATCCTCGGCATTCACGCAATTAGCAAACTGCAGTAGTGCCCACCATGGGCAAGGCCCTAAGCTCAGACATCATGTCCCAAACCAGAGGATAAAGGGAAGGGGCCTGACCACTCACAGAAGGCTAACCACGAGCCAGGCATGTGCTAGTTTCCCATTATGTTGTGAATATGCTGGGCCCATGGCACACACATCCCTCACTCCCACATTCCATGAAATTACATTATTAGTGATGCATTCCTTTGGGTCCCAAAAGTTCCTTGGGGGGAAAGATAACCATAGTAATGGAAAGAGCACTGGGGGTCTCCTTGGGAGATGACCCCAGGTTGGCTGCGTGACCTAAGACAAATCACTCACCCTCTCTGTACATGTTTTCTCCTTCATAGAATAAGGGGTGGTGTTCATAAGTCGTCTTTTACAATCTGACTTCTCCTCAGTCATCATGTCTCACTCCTGAGCCCACTGGAGTAGAGCCAGGAAAAGTCCAGGGAGTGGGGAGGGGGACAGGACATGGGACTCTGAGTTATTCCTTTGATATCTGAGCCTGGAGGCCGGCATGAGGCCCTAACCTTCTCCACTGGGACCACACACGCTGCTACCATAGTTTCTGCCCCAGCTCAGACCCTGGTCCCAACGGGTCAACATAACAAGGAGGGCAAAGCAGAGAGGGACAGTCCACCGGCGCTGCTATGACCAGCAGGTAGCCTTGAGTAAGTAACTTCACTTCTCTGAGCCTCGGCTTCCTCCTCCTCACTCCTTCACAAAGACAATTCCTCACTGCCTTTTCTTTCCGCCCCCCCTAAGATTTATTTATTTATTTTGAGAGAGAGGAAAAGAGAAAATGCATGCACATGCGTGGGGGGGGATGGGCAGAGGAGAGAATCTCAAGCAGACTCCCCACTGAGCATAGAGCCCTACACAGAACAATCCCTTGACGCTGAGATCATGACCTGAGCCAAAACCCAGAGTTGGATGCCCAACCGACTGAGCCACCCAGGTGCCCCTCAGTTCATTTTCTAAAGTCTAACCTAATCTTATCATCATTATTTTCTCTCCACCTCTTATTTTTTCTCTTTAGGGAAGTCATTGCATTTTGTACTTGTCTGTGTGTTAGGGGAGGGAATGTCTGTCTCCCCCTGGAATGTGAGCCTCATAAGAGAGGGACTCTGCCTATCATTCGTGTTTAATGTCCAATGCCCATCACAAAGACACTCATTGTGTGTTTCGAAACTAGCAATAATCTAACAACAATAACAACCGTACTAGTTTTGCCCTCTGCCAACCTGACCCCATACCTACATGTCACTTTCAGAAAAGAAACAGACATTGGAGAGGGTGTGTGCTATGGTGAGTGCTGTGAATTGTGTAAGACTCCTGAATCACAGACCTATACCCCTGAAACAAATAATACATTATATGTTAATTTTTAAAATTTTTTAAAAAGAAAAGAAAGGAAATAATTCCTGGCTTGGACCCACCCATGCTGACAGGGGCACCAGGCCATAGCAACCCTATGACCCTAGATTCTGGCCTATGGCTCTTGTGCCAGCCTGGCCTTTCTCCTGGGCCTAGTGCTGGCAGCCCGGGTATATTCCCAGAGAGAGCCCTGTCTTCTTGGGCATGACCTTCCCACACCAACCCTTCCAAATCCCAACCAGCCTAGCCCAGAAAAAACACAGGCAGAAGCTTCCAGGCCCACCTCTGCTGCTCTGCTGGTCTCGGGAAGACTTGCCAGTGGTGCCTGGTCTTTTTAAGCACTGTGGTGAATGGGTAGGTTCCAGCTGGCCTCTCTTTCCCCTTCACCCAAGGAATATCTCAGTCTCCCTCACTCCCATCAGCCCGTGTCAGGCCAACCTGGAGGCTAAGGCTTTAGCAATTCAGGAGTTGCAACAGGGGAGTTAAATGGAATGTCTCCACTCCCAGAAAAGAAGTGTGATCCTCATCCCCTATAACTCAGCACCTTAGCTCCTCTCTCCCCTTACCTTTGCCAATAAGACAAAGGCACTTCCAGTGCAAGTATCTCCCCCTTCCTTCTGCACGGTGGGTTGGTTTCCTCATGGCCTTAAAATCAGAATGAGGAGAGTATTACAGGAATACCCCCCCCTTTAAGTGCACACAACCACCCATATTTGAGAAAAAGTGTTAAATAAGGGGTAGCAAACAACTAACCAGATTCTCATGGCCATTCTGATCTTAGAGGTTTCAGTGGTAAAAGGACCTTAGAGCATCTGAGGATCAGAGTGGGCAATAACTTGACTGAAGTCACACAGCCAAAAGGCAACAGAGCCAGAATTTCACCTGCTGGTCCCCCAGAAGCCTTTGCTGCTGTACCCTGCCTACCAGCCATTTGCTGCAGGTTCTGGGGGATCGGTCCTACTGAAGGTATGTTCAGCAAACTGATCATTGTGGCACAATGTCCTGCCTCTTGTGTGGCAAACACCCCAGCTGACACTTCCCTCAGCGAACACAGCCCACACCTTCCTCCCGAGAGCGCTGCAGGGCTGTTTCACTCATGATCAGCCCAGAATACAGGGCCTTTTGGCTTTTCCAGGGCTTATAAAAATGTTTGAGGCATGAGAAACTCTTGGGAGCCCTGAAATACTTAAATGAAACTGCAAAAAAATCTCATTAATGAAATGTCTTATAATGTAGCATTATGTTAACTTGTGAGCTTATTTTCAGTAGATACATATGTTATATATAACTTTTGTCATTATATATAAACTACATTTAATGATGTTGGATGTGGTGGTTTTATGGGGTGGGTAGGGCCTCCCAAGGACTGTGCATAGTGGCCAATGACTTTCTTAAAATGGCCTTAACCCACTCTCTTGCTCTCAGCTCAGCTACCAGGAAGCCGTCCTCCCCAAGGCGGACATATCTCCTTTTTGGGACATCCTTTGATACCAAAAGTGGCTAAGTCAGACCTGTTTCAGGATCCAGTGAAAGAGGCCTGTGGTCACCCCTCAGGGCTGAACTGCAACCACCTGCTCCTCAGCTTTAGACCAGGGTGCAGGCATGCGGATAATGAGAGCCCTTTATCGAGCTGCTCTGTGCCTGGCCCTGAACCTGACTCCTCACACATGCCATCTCTCTCATCTTCCAGCAACACTGTGCACTGCCCAGGAGGATGCTGGAGCAAAGTGTGATCGCGCACACACCCAGGCCACACAGTGAGCAAGTGAGCAGCGCTGGCTCTTGACTCCCCAGGTCTCCCCAGAGCCGAAGTCCAGGCTCTCCCTACTTTCTGTCATAAGAGGGCCCTTGGAGCTTCCATTCCTTAAAACCTCACCTCCTGTTTTTCTGAAGACATCACTAAAATAGAAGCTTGTAAATTCAAAATGGAGAAAAAAAAACATAAGGCAGAAGGAAAAGGAGAGGAGGGCCATTCATAAATGAGAGAGTCAACTCCGTTCTGCAAGACAGAAGGTTCACAAAGTATGGGGAGAAGGAATGGGTGGGGGATCTGCAGTGCCAAATATATTATTGAGGATCCCAGGGGAGGTGGGAGAGGCTCTTTTCACACTTTCAACAGACCCGAAAGCAGCTGCAAACAGGCAGGGTTTAAACACTTCACTGGAAGTGGTAAAATGTAGAGACTACTAGACTTTGATAAGACGTGCGAGTGCACTTAGTGTCCAGAGCGACAACTCTGAAATCTGTACAAAGAGATATACTCTTAAACATGATAAATTAATCACAATGGAATCCTAAACAATGTTCAAGTAACCCACAAGAAGACCCCCAAAAAAAGAGAAACAGAGGAATCCTAGGAAACAAACATACAGCATATAACAAAATGGCAGATTTAATCCCTGACATATCAATAATTGCCCTAATGTAAATGGCCTGACTACAGCAAGCATGAAGAGAGATTGGCAGAGTATTCACAAAACATTCGCTGTCTACAAAAAGTCTCACTTCAAATTCAAGGACAGGGGTAGGTTGAAAATAAAACAATACAACAAGATACATAATGCATACATTAATTTTTTAAAAATTAGGTATGGCTCATTAATGTCTAATAAAGAGAAGTTACTAGGAACAAAGAGGAACATTATAAAATGATGAAAGGATCCATTCAGGAGGAAGACATAACAATCCTTTATGTATATACATCGAACAACAAATTATAATTGAGGACTTCAACATCTCTCTCAGAAATTCAAAGAAGTGCTACCCAGAAAATCAGCAAGGATACAGAAGATCCGAACACCATAATCAATCAACAGGATTTAATTAACATATATAGAACAATCCATCCAACAATAGCAGAATATGATTTTTTTCATGTGTCCCTGGACTGTTCCCCAAGATAGACTATTTCCTGGGCCATAAAACAAAGAACAGCACATTTAAAGAAATTAAAATCTTTGAGTGTATTCTCTAACCACAATGGAATCAAATGAGAAATCAAAAACAAAGACAACAGGAAAATATTTCAACACTTGGAGACTAGACTACACACTTCTAAATAATCCCATAAGTGAAAAAGGAAGTCTCTAAAGAAATTTTTAAAATACACAGAACTGAAAAGAAGTTGAAATACAACATATCAAAACATCAATGGGTGCCTGGGTGGCTCACTGGGTGAAAGCCTCTGCCTTCTGCTCAGGTCATGGTTCCAGGGTCCTGGGATCGAGCCCTGCATCGGGCTCTCTGCTCAGCAGGGACCCTGCTTCCCCACCACCACCCCGTCTGTCTCTTTACCTATTTGTGATCTCTCTCTCTCTCTGTGTCAAATAAATAAATAAAATCTTTAAAAAAATATATAAAGGAATAATATCAACAACTTGACATTCATAAATGTGGAACTTAGAACAAATAGACCAATTCCTCAAAAATCAAAAACTATAAAAACTAAGCCAACTTGTAATAAACAATCTGAATAGCCTTATAACAATTAAACCCATTTGATTAATAATTTAAAACCTCCAGTAAAATAAATCTCCAGGCCTAAAAGACTTTCCTTGAATACTCTACCAAACATTTAAGGAAAAATTAACATTGATTTCACACAATCTTTCCCAAGACATAGAAGAAGAGGAAACACTTCCTAACTTATTTTATGAGGCCTATATTACCCAGATACAAACCAAAGACAAAAAGAAAAAGAAACAACACATCAATATCTTTTCTGAACTTATATCCAAAAACCCTGAACAAAACATTAGCAAATCCAATCCAACAATGTGTAAAAAGAATTAGACACCATAGCCAAGCAGGGTTTATTCTAGGTATGCAAGGGCAGTTTGACATTTGAAAATCCACTCATGATACCCACCACATCAGCAGGCCAAAGAAGGAAAATTGTATGATCATACAAACTGATGCAGAAAAAGCATGTGACAAAACCCACACCCATTTATAACAAAAGCCCTAAGCAAGTTAGGAATACAGGGAACTAACTCAAATTGATGAAGTGCATCTACAAAAAGCTATAACTAACACCATATTTAATGGCCCAACAGAATATTTTCCTCTAGGACTGAAAACAAACAAACAAACAAATAAAAGGTGTCCACTCTCAGCACTGTATTCAACACAGCACTAGAAATTTTAAGACTGCAATAACTCAGAAAAGAAAAGACACACAGATTGGAAAGGAGGAAATAAAACTCTTTCTATCTCAGATAACATGACTGCCTATGTAGAAAATTTCAAAGAACTTAAAAAACAAAAACAAAAGAAACTCCCATAACCAATAAGAAATTCTGGCAAGATTATGAGATATAACACCAGTCCAAAAATCAACAATTAAAAAAAACTCAAGGGGCACCTGGGTGGCTCAGTCGTTAAGCATCTGCCTTTGGCTCAGGTCATGATCCCAGAGTCCCAGGATCAAGTCCCACATCTGGGTCTCTGCTCAGTGGGAAGCCTGCTTCTCCCTCTCTTGCTCTTCCTTCTTGTGTTCCCTCTCTCATTGTGTCTCTCTCTGTCAAATAAATAAACAAATAAAATCTTTTAGAAAACTCAATTAAAAGTGACAAAAGATTTGGACAAAAGAGAAGGCATACAGATAGCAAATAAGTACATGAAAAGATACTCAACTTCACTAGCCATTAGGGAAAAGTAAGTTAAAATCATGTGGTTTTAATATCTAAAATTCAAAAATCTGACATTTGCTGGTAAGGATGTAGGATAACTGGAGCTCTCCTATGTTTTTAGTAAGAAGGAAAAATGGTACAGTCGTTCTGGAAAATGGTGTTCAGTTTCTTATAAAATTTAATATATACTTACCATATGACTCAGAAATTCCCCTCCTAGGTATTCACCACAGAGAAATAAAACTTTCATTCATCTTATACAGATGTTTAGAGAAGATGATAATGGGTGGTCCACAGCTGCCTAAAACTGGAAACCCCACCCCCAACATCCTTCCAACAAGTATGTGGATAAGCTGGGCCACATCTGTACATGCCATTCTACTCAGTTGGAAAGGAATGAACAATTGATACATGAACCAATACAGATGAATCTCAAAGACATTATGTCAGTGAAAGAAGCCATCTCAAAAATTACACACCGTATGCTTTCATTTATATGACAATCTTTAAAAAGGGCAAAACAATGGGGACAGAGAGTAGATCAATTGTTGCATGGGAGAGGTTCTACAGTCAAAGGGGCAGCACAAGGGAACTTCTGGGTGATTAAAATGTTCCATGTCCCAACTGTGGTGCTTTAAAACTCATAGTACTGTAACTACCCCAAAAGTGAATTTTGTTGTCTGTAACTAAAATGAATTCTAAACCACACGAGACTCTGGACTCCAGGAAACAAACTGAGGGTTGCAGAAGGGAGAAGTGTAGAGGGATGGGGTAACCAGGTGATAGGTATTAACCAGGTGATAGGTATGTTAGGATAAGCTCTGGGTGTTATATACAACTAATGAATGCTGAACATGGCAACAAACACTTATGATGTACTTATATGCTGGCTAACTGAACATGATAAAAAAATAAAATAAAAAATAAATAGAAAGTTAATCATATGCCTTCTGATGCAATGCAATGCAAAATTCATAGAACATCTATGAAGAAAAAAAGGTTAAATATATACTTGCCTTCTGATCTAATCATTTCATTCCTAGGTATTTTCCCAAGAGAGATGAAACGGTATGTCCACATAACTGGAGCAATTCAACATCCATCAAGAGCATTCACCTTCCACAGAGTGTTCTTAATTTAAAAAATTGTGGTATGTCATACAATGGAACACTACTCACCATAAAAAAAGAACATACATGCTACAACATGGGTGAATAAATCTCAAAATAATCATGCTTAGTTAAAAAACAAAAAGACCCAAAAACAGGCATACATATGGTATGATTCCATTTATAAATATCTATGAACTTCTAAAAAAATCCCCGTTGATAAAGGTGGGAAAGGGGGAAGGAATTGATTAAAAATGGGCATGAGGACCCTTTGAGAGTAAATGGACATATATTCATTTTTTTTACCCTGGTGATGGTTTTATGGATGTATATATATGCTAACACTCATCAAATTATACACTTTCAATATGTGCCGTTTATTGAATATCAATTTTGTACTCCAGTGAGCTGTTTAAACTTAAAAGCAAAAGGAAAGATAAGTGTGTACTTAATGGCGGTTGGGATATGAAATTTCATTTAAAACGTGAAGGCTGGTAGGCAGAATAATGGCCCCAAGTTGGTGTCAGAGAACCAGAGATTTGGTGTTGATATTGGAGAACTGGAGAATTGGTTGTTGGAAAAGACACCATTCATTAGATGTCAGAAGCAGTGTCAGAAAGAACATCACAATGGCAAGGGGAAATTAGGGTAGCAGATGGAACTAGGTTGCTAATGAATGGACTTTAAGAAAGAAAGAGCATCCTGAATGGTCTAGGTGGATCCAGTGCAAACCCAACAGCCCCTGAATGGGGAAGATGGAGGCAGAAGAGGATATGAGAGTGATGCCATGTCAAAAGGACATGCTTCCCACTCACTGCTGCTAATGGTGGACATGGAGGGAGAAGTCCTCAAACCAAGGAAGCAGGCAGCCTCCAGAAGGTGGAAATGGCAAAAACCGGATTCTCCACTAAAGCCTCCAGAAGGAACATAGTCCTGCGGACACCTTGACTTGAGCCTAGCGAGACCCACTTTGGACATCTGACCTCCAGAACTGTAAAATGTGTAATGGTGGAAGCCACTACATTTGTAGTAATCTGTTACTGCAGTCAGAAGAAAATAATGCAGAGAGCAGAGCTGCTGATTCTCATTTCACCTTCTACACAATGGGGTGTTCGCTCTGCCATGATTAGTGCTGTAGTTGTCAGAAAGCTAATACACCTGGTTGAAGCTAATAATGAAATGGCCTTTGTCATCATCAGAACTCATCTCTCTCTCCCAGTAGCTCCCTTTCTCACCACTGTTGACCTCTGCATTGGTCTTGTCAGGTTCTCTATCTGCAGTGACCCAGAAGGACACTACCCATGGGAAAGTTCCATTTCCCTGCTGGAGGTAACCCCAGAGAAGAAGAAAGCAGTTTTAATAGTAAAAGTACGGGGCAAGGATTCTTTTCTTCTAATTAATTTTGTAATTCCCATATAATTAACATATAGTGTGATATAACTTTCAGGTATACAAAATAGTGATTCAACAATCCTATACATTACTCAGTGCTCATCACAATGAGTGTCCTCTCAATCCCCTTCACCTACTTCACCATCCACAACCAACTGCCTTCTGGGAACCATCAGTTTGTTCTCTGTAGTTAAGAGTCTGTTTTTTTCGTTTGCCTCTTTTTTTCTTTGTTTCGTTTCTTAAATTCCACATATGAGTGAGATCATATGATGTTTGTCTTTCTCTGACTGGCTTATTTCATTTTACATTATACCCTCTGGATTCTTTTTTTTTATTATCATTTAATCTATTTTCAGTGTAACAGAATTCATTGTTCATGCACCACACCCAGTGCTCCATGTAATACGTGCCCTCCATAATACCCACCACCAGGCTCACCCAACCTCCCACTCCCCGCCCCTTCAAAACCCTCAGAATGTTTTTCAGAGTCCATAGTCTCTCATGGTTTATCTCCCCCTCCAATTTCCCTCAACTCCCTTCTCCTCTCCATCTCCCCATGTCCTCCGTGTTATTTCTTATGCTCCACAAATAAGTGAAACCATATGATAATTGAGTCTCTCTGCTTGACTTATTTCACTCAGCAGAATCTCTTCCAGTCCCATCCATGTTGATGCAAAGTTGGGTATTCATCCTTTCTGATGGAGGCATAATACTCCATAGTGTATATGGACCACATCTTCCTTATCCATTCGTCCGTTGAAGGGCATCTTGGTTCTTTGCACAGTTTGATGACCGTGGCCATTGCTGCTATGAACATTGGGCCTTCTTTTCATTACATCTGTATCTTTGGGGTAAATATGCAGTAGTGCTATTGCAAGGTCGTAGGGAAGCTCTATTTTTAATTTCTTAAGGAATCTCCACACTGTTCCCCAAATTGGCTGCACCAACTTGCATTCCCACCAGCAGGGTAAGAGGGTTCCCCTTTCTCCACATCCTTTCCAACACATGTTGTTTCCTGTCTTGCTAATTTTGTCCATTCTAACTGGTGTAAGGTGGTATCTCAATGTGGTTTTGATTTGAATCTCCCTGATGGCTAATGATGATGAATATTTTTTCATGTGTCTGATAGCCATTTGTATGTCTTCATTGGAGAAGTGTCTGTTCATGTCTTCTGCCCATTTTTTGACAGGATTATCTGTTATGTGTGTGTTGAGTTTGAGAAGTTCTTTATAGATCCTGGATATCAGCCTTTTGTCTGTACTGTCATTTGCAAATATCTTCTCCCATTCCGTGGGTTGCCTCTTTGTTTTGTTGACTATTTCCTTTGCTGTGCAGAAGCTTTGAACTCTCTCTCTTTGCAGATGACATGATACTTTATATGGAAAAGCCAAAAGACTCCACCCCCAAACTACTAGAACTCATACAGCAATCCAGTAATGTGGCAGGATACAAAGTCAAGGTACAGAAATCAGTTGCTTTCTTATACACTAACAATGAAAATACGGAAAGGGAAATTAGAGAATCAATTCCATTTACTATAGCACCAAGAACCATAAGATACCTGGGAATAAACCTAACCAAAGAGGTAAAGGAACTGTACTCGAGGAACTACAGAACACTCATGAAAGAAATTAAAGAAGACACAAAAAGATGGAAGACCATTCCATGCTCTTGGATCGGAAGAATAAACATTGTTAAAATGTCTATACTGCCTAGAGCAATCTATAGTTTTAATGTCATTCCGATCAAAATTCCACCAGTATTTTTCAAAGAGCTGGAGCAAATAATCCTAAAATTTGTATGGAATCAGAAGAGACCCCCGAATTGCTAAGGAAATGTTGAAAAAGGAAAACAAAACTAGCGGCATCACGTTGCCTGATTTCAAGCTTTACTACAAAGCTGTGATCACCAAGACAGCATGGTACTGGCATAAAAACAGACACATAGACCAGTGGAACAGAGTAGAGAGCCCAGATATGGACCCTCAACTCTATGGTCAAATGATCTTCGACAAAGCAGGAAAAAATATACAGTGGAAAAAAGACAGCCTCTTCAATAAATGGTGCTGGAAAAATTGGACAGCTATATGTAGAAGAATGAAACTCAACCATTCTGTTACACCATACACGAAGATAAACTCGAAATGAATGAAAGACCTCAACGTGAGACAGGAATCCATCAGAATCCTAGAGGAGAACATAGGCAGTAACCTCTTCAATATCAGCCACAGCAACTTCTTTCAAGATATGTCTTCAAAGGTAAAGGAAACAAAAGTGAAAATGAACTTTTGGGACTTCATCAAGATCAAAAGCTTCTACCCTCTGGATTCTTAATGGCCTACATCAGGGAACATGCCCAGGGGTCAGGCAGTTGCTGGCTGGGAGCGTCCTTGAAGAGCCAGCCAGGAGCATCTTCGCACACACCTCTGGGAGAGAAAGGAAGAGTCCTTTCTAAAAGAAAGAGGAGTGGAAAGTATGGGACCAGGCCAAAACCGCCTACCATGGTCCATTACCCTGCCTGAGGTTGACGAAATGCAGAATAAAGGTATAATTACACACTCTAAAGTTATAAAACTAAATAATGGAAGAACTAAAAATAATCATGGGAAAACTATGGAAACTTGGGATAATGAAGGGAGGAAAGAAAGGCATATGCACAGAGCAATTGCTCTTTTTCCACTGTAGGGGATCCATAAACTTTCTACAGACAGTAAGTCAAGAACTAAGAGTACATATACATGCTATTTAGAGTTATGGAGGTACCCACTGGAAGTACTAAAAATGGGAATGTTTAAAAGAAGTTTGCAGGAGAGCGGGGATGGAAACTGCTTTCCTTTATCATAAACCCTTCTCTCCTGTTTGATTTGTTCCTATTTGTAGGCATTGTGTCAATGACCAGACTCACTGTGATGATAGCAAAAGATTTTTAAAAATTTGGATGAATGACGTAAGCTTTGAAAAAGAATTTGATCAGAATCTAGGATGGTGACTCCCTTTAGGATGAAATTTTGGAATCATAAGGAAAAATGTATAAATTTGAATGATTTTTAGTAATATTTGAGTTTTTTTTTTTTAAGAAGGAAACTACCTTATTTCTTATCTACTTGGATGAACCTCTAGGAGTTTGACCTGTTATATCACAGGTCAGTAAAAAAAAAATTTGATGTTCCAAGTCCGAAAAAACAAAAAACCCTCACCTGCTTTAATTTTTAAAAAACCAACCACAAATGAATGAACGAATGGACTTCTTGTCATCCCCTTCTCTCCAGGAGACAGGAAGATGCCTTAATTCTCACAAGAAGAATGGCCCCTCCCCATTTATCTGCTTCCCAGGTATATGGCTCATCTGCCTACAGTGTCTTTCCAGAACACTGACCACACCTGTCCATTCTTGTGTCCCTGACAGCTCGGGCCCAGGGGATGGTCGGAAACCACCTCAGCAGCTGACCAGGATCCCATTGCCTTTGTTCCTCTGGGGCCTGACCTGATGCTCAGACTTTTGGCCTAGATCCCCCACCTCCACTTGCCCAGAATCTAGGTCTGGCTTCTTTGGACCTGAATCTCCTATTGACTCAAGGTCATTTAGGACCTATAGGTTATCTATATTCCTACTTCATCAACCCAAGCTTCCAGATGGCCTTGAGCACCTGCAGTGACAAGAACACTGTCCCTCCCTGGTGGCTGCTCCTTCTCCAAGTAAGTCAATAATCATTCCCAGGTTTCCCTTCAATACAAGAGGCAGCACTAGGACCAACATGTGCAAAACACTGAGGCGGAACTTGGCCTGCCCTGCGTGCTGACCCTGAGGCAGCCAGACCACAGCCCTAGGATGCTCACACACCACGACATAGGCCTGACGCTGACTTCCAGTTCCCCTCTGGGTCCCTGTTCATCCACACAGGGCTCCTGGACTAGAGGTTCAGAGTGTCACTCTTCACCCTCCTCCAGGGCCCAGGTCATTTACTTACACTGATGCTGAGTGCCATATTGAGCCATAGTTGATCCCACCCCTGTAATCTTTGGCCACCATCCCAAAGGCAAGCTCCTGGCCACCCACCATTTCCCTCTCTCCCTCCATCCTGCTCGGGGACTCCTCTCTGTCAGGTTCTTCCTCCATGGCTGACCCCAAGTTCTTGTAACTGTACTCTTGGGAGCCCCATTCCAGAGCAAACAAACCCTCCATCATCAGCTTCTTTGCAGAGCTCCTTCCCTCCTGGGATTCTCTGAGGATATAAGCCCTTTGCCCTCAGTCAGGGGCTGTCACTCTCCACATCCAACTGGGTCAAGGATGGAGTGGGGCCCAGAGCCTTCCCCTCTTTCCTCTAGCCTTCTGAGGCATCATCTGCTTTCTGAGGGCTGGAAGAAACTGCCTCCCCTGAGCTCCCATACCCAGGTCCTCCCAGGTCCCCACCTGAAGATGGACAGTGCCTCTGGGGACAGCATCTCATATGTTCTGCCTGGAAACTCCTAGACCTCCCTGGCTTCATGCCAGGCTCCCAAACCAGGAGCCTTCCTTTGTTTCAGCTGCAGTCCCTCTCCTTGGAGGAACCCTGCTCATGGGAAACCTCAGTCAAGAGTGGATTCAGCATCTTCATTATTTGGAGTCATGGCAGGAAGTGGAATTCATCCCAGGTGGTTCAAATCCTGAGACTTTAACGACAATACTCCCAAAGAAAGGTGGGCTGGGTGCAGAGACCTAGTAAGGGGTGTAGAGAACATGGGGGCAGCAGCTGTAGGTTGCTGTTACCACCCACAGGGCTGAAGAGACAAAGAGACAACAGTGTCACCACTGCCAGGAAAGCTGGAGGAATGGAGGGGGGGCTTCCCACTGGCGTGAGGTCTTGGAGGGACAACACCTTGACGTCTCTTACTATCCTTTCACCCTTCAACCAGAGCCTCCCATCAGCTGAATCCAACCTATGCCCAAGGAGAAAGCCCTGGAGAGGCAGCCCGAAGAGGTCTGGTTCCCAGGCCAAATGGGCCAGAGAGTGACAGCAGGAGGTAGAAAAGGGGATGGGTGGGCCGGTGGGAACAAAAGGGAAATTGCAAAATCCAGGGCCATCGAAACCATTCTGAGTCCACCTCCCTTGTTTTGCAAATGGAGGATCGGAGGCTGGAAAATGTTGGCTGAACAGAGCTTGTGGCCTGGCTAAGCCCAGACCCTGGGTCATCGTGTCCCCTGCTGCTTGTCACATGACCAAGTCCATGACTCCAGTCCTCCCTTCTATGCAGTCTTTTGAAGTGTTTATGCACTAAAAATAAGTTTTAAACCATTTTAATCGGGTACATGGCTTTGACTCCCTTCCCCAACAGGAAATATGCCGGCTGGCTGGTGGGAGGTTTGGCAGCTAGCCTTGAACTCCCTTGACCTCCCCACGCCCAGGCTGAGGTTCTCCATCCAGAGCTGTTGCCTGAGCCCAAGCTCCACAGTGGGGCTGGAATTCAACAATCATAACCCTTCTAGTTATTGCTCTGTGGCCAGCAGCTAGATTAATATTCAGAGAGAATGGGAGGAGAAATCTAATTGAATTCAAAACATAATAAATTGAAGCCAACTCATTCGATTTATGGCAGTGTCTTCTGGCATCTTTTAATTTTGCGTCACATTCATTTGGAGCCGATCAAATTAGGGCGCTCATCAGCGGCCGAGGTGGGCGAGGCTGGAGCCACGTTCCCTGCTCCTGGCGGTAATGAGATCTGGGCAGCAGAATAATTCAGGGGTCAGTTTGGGAGTGGGGGATGGGAGGCTGCGAGGGCACAGTGGTCATTGACTCGTCCTCAGGAAAACTGACTTGGGGCCAGGGCAAGTGTGGACTCCAGGTCTGGCTACTTGATTACGGGATGGCCTTGGCCTTCCTTCACTTTCCACAGCTTCGCCTCCTCCTTGGGATAAGAGCATCAGCACGTACCTCTGAAGGCTGAGCATGAAATAGGATCAAGATGTAATAAACATCTCCTCCTCCATTGCCCAGACTCTGACCCCTGCTCTCTCCTCCCCAAGGAGCACCATCAGTAGGCCACCTCATGCCTGATCCTTGCACATGGGCCTCTGGCTTTGGTGACCCCCCTGGATTCACCCGCCTCTCAAGGGGAGCTCTGTCAAAGATTCTATGGTCCTCAGTAACTTTCCACAAGGACCCACAACTTAAAACACCACCAGGATTTGGGGGTATGGTTGGGCCCCAAGAATTCAAGCAAGGTCCTCGGGTTTTACTGCTCTACCTCTAGACTCTACGGGATTCTGCTTGGCTTCGGTTTCACACACACTGTCTCCATGAGCCAGTGAGACAGTGGGCAGAAGCCCCAAGCTCACACAGGCCCCCACGGTACATTTTGAAGGAGAGTGGATTCCTCTCCCAGAGTTTATTCTCAGTTCCTAAAGGTGGACTCTGGCTGGCCCTGCTGTGTCGCATGCCAAGGCCCGAGACAACAGGCATCTTCAGTGTGATAAGTCTTTATTATTACCACCAACATCTAGAGGGCTCCCTCCCCCCAACTTCTAGGGAAAAAACAAGGGAACACATCTGTCACAGTCTAGGGGCCACAGGGATTCTCTGATGCCCAGTGCACCTTACTCAAGGCAGAAGGGAACTTTAGGTGGGACACACAAAACAGATCACATCTGTGATGTGGAGAGACAAAGACTGAGATGCCACCTTTGGATGGGGAGTCCTTGGCTTTGGACAGCCATGGGAGCCAGACCCTGGCCTAGCACAAGGAAGCATGGTGGAGTGGAGGCAGAGGGTGCTTCTGCTCTGAGTTATGGACGGAAAGAGCAGTCCCTTCATATTATGTTAAATCCAGAGTCTTCAATCTAGGTGACCGTAAGCCCTGCTTTGCTGGGGACAGTCCTGATATAATGTCTTTTGTCCCAGTATAATTACCAGTAAAATCCTGTAGTGTATTGAGTTATGTCTCCCAAAAGTTGTCCCCATGCCCTTACTTCTGTAACCTGTAAGTGTGACCTTGTTTGGCAAAAAAGGTCTTTGAAGATGTCATTAAGTATCTTAAGATGAGATCATCCTGGATTATCCAGTGGACTCTAAGTCCAATGGCAAGTGCCCTTATAAGAGAGAGAAGAACAGATGCAGACACAAAGGAGAAGACCATGGGAGGACAGAGGCAGAGATTGGAGGAAAGCAGCCACAGCCAAAGAATGCCAGGAGCCACCAGAAGCCAGAAGAGTAAGGGAAGAACTCCTCCTAGCACCTTTGGAGAAGACAGCCCTGCCTGCCCTTTGTTAGCAGACTTCTGGCCCCCAGAACTGTAAGAGAATAAATATCTATTGCTTTAAACCCCCGAAGTTGTAGTAATTCATTATAAAAGCCCTAAGAAACTCATACAAATCCCCTTTCATTTTCAAAAGTATCCAAATCCACATAATTGTATTATGTTCTCCCCCTACACACACACACACACTCCAGAGGGAGTCTGGGAAAAAGGAACATGAAGCAGGTCTCCTAGCCCTGTGTCTATCTTATACGTAGGACCAGAGGCTCAAGAAAGGTGCTGAAGACTAGCAGGGACCAAGCCCAGGTCACCAGCACAGGATATGGGCAGGAACAAAAGAATATGTGTCTAACTCACACTTTATGATTTCAAAACTTACTATAAAGCTACGATAACCAAAACAGTGGCATATTAGCATAAAGATAGACATTTAGACCAATGGAATAGATTTGAGAATATCCAGAAGTAAAACCATGCTTCTATGATCAATTGATTTTAACAAGGCTGCCATGTCCATTCAGTGAGGAAAGAACAATCTTTCAACCAGTGGTGCTTGGAAAACTTGATTTCCACATGCAAAAGAGTGAAGCTGGAACCCTACCTCCCACAATATACAGACATTAACTCAAAACGTATCAAAGACCTAAAGGTAAGAGCCAAGACTATAAAACTCTTAGAAGAAATTATAGGGATAAATCTTTATGACCTCAGATCTCCCAATGGATTCTTAGATAAGACACCAAAAGCATAAGCAAAAAAAAAAAAAAAGGCTGGGGGAATGAATAAACAGACTTCAACAAAATGTAAAAATCTTGGAGAATCAAAGGACATTATCGAGAAAATAATATAATGTACAAGATGGAAGAAAATATTTGCAAATCATGTATATCAAGATTCAATACCCAGAATGTATAAAGGATTCCTAAAACCCAACAACAGAGATTAACCCAAATTTTAAAATGACAAAGACTTGCATAGGTATTTCTTCAAAGAAATTATATACAAATGGCCAATAAGCATGAAAAAAGATGTTCAGCATCTTTGGTCATTAGGGAAATGCAAATCGAAACCACAATGAGACACCACTTCACCTCCATCAAGATGACCATATTTTTTTAAATGGAAAATAACAAGGGTTAGTAAGGTTGTAAAAGAAATTGGAACCCCCATACATCTCCAGTGAGAATATAAAACGACTCAGCTGCTTTGGAAAACAATCTAGTCTCCTCAAGAAGACCAACAGAGAATTACCCATGCGTGACCCAGCAATTTCACTCCTGGGTGTAGATCCAAAAGGACTGAAAACATATATGGCAATGTTCACTGTAGCCCTAGTCACCGTAGCCGGGAGTGGAAACAACCCAAGCGTCTATCAACAGCTGAACAGATACGCAATTGTGGAACATACATACAGTGGAAAAGTACTCAGTCATAAAATGGAATAAAGTTCTGGGGCGCCTGGGGAGCTCAGTCAGTTAGGCATCCGACTCTTGATTTCGGCTCAGGTCACAACCTCAGGGTCATGGGATCCAGCCCTATGTCGGGCTCTGTGCTCAGCTGAGAGTCTGCTTGGTATTCTCCCTCAGTCTCCCTTTCCCTCTGCCCCTCCTCAGCCCCAAAAAAAGGAATGAAGTTTTTTTTGTTTGTTTTTGTTTTTTTAAAGATTTTATTTATTTATTTGACAGAGAGAAATCACAAGTAGGCAGAGAGGCAGGCAGAAAGAGAGAGGGAAGCAGGTCCCCCACTGAGCAGAGAGCCCGATGCAGGGCTTGATCCCAGGACCCTGAGATCATGACCTGAGCCGAAGGCAGAGGCTTAACCCACTGAGCCACCCAGGTGCCCCAGGAATGAAGTTTTGATATGTGCTTACCACGTGGATGGACCTCAGAAACATTATGTTAAGTGAAATAAGACCATTACAAATGGACAAATAAATACTGCATGACTCCACTTGCAGGAAATCTCGAAAATAGGTAAACCCATAGAGATAGAAAGTAGAGATGGCCAGGCGCTGGGAGGAGAGGGGAATGAGGAGTTAGTGTTTAATGGGCCATAGAGTCTGTTTGAGACGGTGAAAAAATTGGGGAACATTAGTGACGACTGCTTAATATGAATGCAGTTAATGCCATTGCACTGTACACTGAAAAACATTAAAATGGCAAATCTTATGTTAGACATACATATATTACTGCAATAATAATGATAAAAAAATAATATGTGTGGAAAGGGATATGTCATGCAGTCTTCAGGCACCTGTCAGAATTCAGCAGCTAGTTGAGGTCTTGGGGTCTTATCCTCAGAGACCCATCTTAACCCATAGTTGGCCTGAAAGCCCTGAAAACCCTCTCTTCTGAAAAAGAAGGAAGTTCAGGGCACAGAGAAACTCATGAATATTCATAAGCTGGTAACAACGGCCCCACTCACTGAAAACATTGTTCCTCTGCACGCCACCAGACCCTAAAGCCTAGAAAATCCATCCAAGGCCCAAGGCACTGTGTTCCACAGCCACAATGTGCCTCTCTGGAGACAGTTGCTGAGACACGAAGGAGGGGTGGGGTGTGGAGACTTTGGAAAGATGGTTATAGCTGTGCCAGGAAATTCAAGAAGCCACGGAGGAAGGAACAGAGGGCTCGAGGCAGTCTTGGGCATCCCAGAGGGAGTGACATGAAATCTGTCCATAGCAAGTTAGTTGGGGATGGGGTGGGGGAGAGGGTGCAGGGGATGAAAATCATTGCAGGTGGAGGGAACTGTGTATTCCAAATCCGGGGAGGGGGGCAAGAGGGAGCATGGCGTGTTTAGAGAAGAGAGAAGCCCATGTGGACCTGGAATGGGGCTGGGGGAGACAGAAACCCAGGTGAGAAGAGATGAAAGAGGAGGGTCCCAAGCTGTCAGGAGATCTGGTGGGACCTCCCCACCTGGCCTCTCCAGGACACAGATGGGAGCAAAGTTCAAAGACCAGCATGCAGTTGGGGAGGAGCTGTGAGGTGCCCCCGGAGAAAGGGAATGGCCACAGCAGGGTCTTCAGGCCAGGCACTGTCCCCCACGGGAGGCCTTCAACCCTTGCCAATGTGGAAAGAGTGAGGCTCAGGGTTACAAGGGGCCTGGTGTACTGCCTCGGAGTAAACAGCCGCATTTACGCGGGAGACAAGCACGGATGCCGAGGCTGTCTACAAAGCAGAGCAGGGCCCTGAGCCCACACCCAAAGCCCTCCCTTCCCACTGTACCAAGCTGCATCCCACATCACATTCTGTGGTTCAAGTGCAATTCAAGAAGTGATGGTAAGGCTGGGAGACCCGCCCTCTAACTCAGGCAGCCAACCTGCTGGACACTGATGGAGAGAAATCGACTGCCATCACCCCACCCATACCCCTACCATGACACCCCAGGAGCCACATTGTAGTGGTGCCACCAGCCTCAGTGACTAGACTCAGAGGGAACAAAAGGGGGCTGAGACAGCCCATTCCTGTCCCTCCCTCTCTTCTTACTCCCCACCCCGTGAACAGCCCAGGCCTTCCGCTAAGAGTCTGGCAGGGCCCCAGAGGGGACAGTCCCTTTCTCTCCTTTCACAGTCTTGGAGTTTCTCCTTGGGGGCTTTTGATCCCACAGCCTCCCCCACAAAGCACTGCAAGGCAGAAAGCATTTTGCTTCACTGTGTCCACTTTGGCCTCATAAGGACAGCACGTCGCTCATCACACATGGGAGGAAATCATGCTGAGAAGTCCCAGCTTGCTCTGCTCCTCCCCAGGAGGCAAGTTCAGACACGATGTCTCAGGGAAGCAAGCTGGTGTGAGGGGCTCCACATGGTCAAGGGAGCCTTGGGTGTCCTCTCAGCTGACCTCCAAATGGCCATGGGGCTTCAGGCCACTCCCTGCTTCCGGTTCTGTTTCCTCATCAGTAACGGGAGAGTCTTAACCCAGCCAGATCTCACCCCTAACTCTCTGAGCTCAAATAACTCCGATCTCAAGTTCAGGGCCAACAAAAACTGGGAACCCTTAAATGACATGAAGCAAATCCAGTGAGGAGTTTACCTGGGTCCTGGGGTGGGTGAGGGGGTGCCCTGATGCTTTACTTGGCATCTCCTTATACCAGAACATGTAGAACAGCCGGATGGTTCAGCAGGAAGGACACTAGAATGCATGTCTTAGGTGTGGAAGCTGTTGCCCGGGACAGAGTGGTCACCTGCCCAGGGTCAGTGGCCGCCTAGCTCCCCAGTCTGGGCTGCCTCTGCTATGCCCATTTTGCTTTCTGCCTCCTGTATTCTTAGCAGCGTCTCCTGCAAACTTGATGTCGTCTCTCTGGAGATAACAGACCATTCAGGCAGACTCTGCGACTTCCAACTGAGGCAGAGGACAGTCCATAGCAACGGCAGGACAAGTACACTCTGGGAGATAGTACGGCTGCAGGCTGACTGAAGGGAGCGCCAGCCTTTTGTCAAAATGCATGTATTCCTGATCTCTTAACCAGGCCCGGATGTTTGCAGATAAGATGGGATATAAGCAGGAGTCTTGGTGACTAGATGAGCAAGTGTGCTATGGGAGGCAAGTGGGCCTGCCACCACATGTTGCCAGATGGAACACCTTTCCCCTCAGCACCAAGGCATCTGCTCCAAGACTTTGTAACTTGTCACAGAGGCTGTTGGAAAAGGCGAATCAGCACAGCCTTGTTGGAAAGCAGTGTCGCAAACCCATCAGAAGCTTCAGTGGGCATATCCTGTTGGCCCTTCATCTTGCTTTTAGGTAGCTCTCTTACAGGAATTGTTAGAACCAGGTTCTCCTAACAGAAAAGAGGAACCCGAGAGACCCCAAGAAGCTTCATGAAGTCTTTTTCACCCAGGCATGAAGACTTTTAAAAATTGCTTTTTCTGACTGTAAATGCAATGGCTGCTTATTGTAGAAACCTTGGACAACATAAGAAACATAAAGAGAACAAATAGGGGCGCCTGGGTGGCTCAGTGGGTTAAAGCCTCTGCCTTTGGCTCAGGTCATGATCCCAGGGTCCTGGGATAGAGCCCTACATCGGGCTCTCTGCTCAGTGGGGAGCCTGCTTCCTCCTCTCTCTCTACCTACTTCTCTGCCTACTTGTGATCTCTGTCTGTCAAATAAATAAATAAAATCTTAAAAAAAAAAAAAGAAATATAAAGAGAACAAATAAAAATATGACTGCAATCCATAGTCACTGCCGTCTTTCCTTCCAGGGATTTTTTTTCTCTATGAATGCGTAGGTGCACTTAACAAGTAGCAGGGAGTATACGCTGGAGTTCAGCATGGTGATTTTAAAATATTTAACAGATCAGAAGTATCCTCAATGTTACCAAAGCATCTCCCTTCCCAGCCGGTAGCCCACCCTCCCACGTTGTTTAACCTTTTCTGATGGTTGGGTGTTTGCTTGTTCCCCACGTATGATACCATACACAGAAAGGCCTTTTTGTACATCAGTCTTGCACCAAATATAGGTTTTCCTTAAAGCTCCGAGTTCCTCCAGGCCACCTTATGTATGTTTACAGTCCTGCATTCCTCGGCCCCGGGGCCTGGCACGTGCCTAGGCATTTAATGATGTTGACTGAATGACCCTCGTTCATCGATGACTCACACAGAGTCCATTCCTCCTCACCGGTAAGTGAGAGAGTCCACGCATGGGGCACGCACCCGCGAAAGAACGTGTTAGCTTCAACAAGCCTGACAATGACCATTAAAATGCTCAGAACGATGCAGGGAAGGCTGATAAAGACAGATGGGTCTAGTTTTTTCACTGAAGTATAGTTGACCTATGATAACCACTTTCAGGTGTGCAACATAGTGATTCGACAAGGATATACATTACAAGATGCTCGCCGCAATAAAGCGTGGTTACCATCTGTCACCAACGTCATTACCATATTATTGACTATACTCTCTGGGCTGTACTTTCATCCCAGTGACTTTTTGTTTTTGTCCATGACTTAGGTATCACTGGAAGTCTGTACCATCTGGTCTCCTTCCCCTATTCTGCCCAACCTTCCCTACCCCCCTTCCCTTTGGCAACCATTTATGGGATTGTTTCTCTTTTTTGTTGTTGCTATTGTTGTTCATTTACTTGTTTTGTTTTCTGGAGTCCATGTATAAATGAGATGGTATGGTATTTGTCGTTCTGCTCAGCAGGGAGCCTGCTTCCTCCTCTCTCTCTGCCTGCCTCTCTGCCTGCTTGTGATTTCTCTCTCTCTCTCTCTGTCAAATAAATAAATAAAATCTTTTCAAAATACATTTAAATTAGACAAAGTTAAATTTGGTTTTTTGTTTAAAAATAAATATAAGTCCCTTGTATAGCATTTGTTTCAAGGAAAAGGAACTTACTAAAAAAGAAACCAGAGGCATCTAGGCACCTGGCCGCCCAGAGCAGGTTGCAGTGGCTGACATCTCGTCTGCCACCCCTATTTGTTAAATATTTCTAAAAAATAAATATTTCTAAGCCAAATGTCTGCTTACTCCTGTCTGCATAAGGAAGTTTCCATATTTACACAGGAACACATGCATTTGTTAATTGGTCTCTGTTGATATATACAAATGTTGTAGATTCCTGTGTCAACAGTCCTGCCTGGGGAAAAGTAGAGGAAGTGTGATTAGGTGATAAACTACTGAGTCCAAGAACGTGCTTCCATCATGCCCAACGAAACTACAAGGGATAGTTGCTGTGCCTAGGTTCCTTTCTCCCTTCTCTCTCTCTCTCTTTTTAAATAATTTATGTTATAGATTACTGCTTACTTAAATTCAAAAAATAGGCCCCTAGACCCCAAAGTCTAGTTTAAGTGTTCTGTATGGAGAGTTGTTTTGTGCATGTGGGAGCCAGAGATGACTGTAGACTCGATTAGCTGCACTGTAGGGGAAAAGATTTGCCAGCCCTGCTCTTCCTGATCTCCTCCCTGAGGCCTCAATCACCTCTGACCTTCCAAGTTTATTTGTCTGTTCTTCTGGGGAATTTATTTACTCAAGGCCAGGCATTATGTGGCCTATTCAGGAGCTGAAGTCCCTTTGCTTGAGGGGGCTACAGCCAGGTGGAAAGCAGAGAGACATCCTTTCTTCTCTCCAGCTCTAAGACTCTTTAAGGGGACAACTGAGACATTGCAAAGTATTCTGGGCACACAGACAATGAGACAAGGCAGCTGCAAAAAGTTTTCAGAGAAAGTAAACTTAGGGTGCAGAGATTCAATAGGCATCAATCTGGGCAAAGTGTGGCATGTTTGAGGAACAGAAAATAAGGAGTCTGGTGGACTGGAGCAGAGGGTGGGTGGGTGAGTGAAGTTTAGAACAGAGATTAAGAAGACCAGCTAGAGGTAGACCACAAATGGCCCAGGGGCCATATAAAAGTGTTGGAACTCCATCCTATAGATGATAGAAACTACCAAATGATAAAGTCAAGGTCAAATGTGTGCCTAGAGTAAGATGAAACCACAGGACAGCAAGACTGAACATAGAGATAACATTGAGGGAGGCTCTTGCAAGAGTGCAAAGGAATAAAAATGAATCCGATGTTAGAAGGCAGGCAATCAGGTGATTGGTGGTAGGGGATGAGTGTGAAGGAAAATCCAGTGGGAATGCAAGAGAAGGGTTTGTTTGCTTTGGATTTGCACTTCCAGAAGATGAAGTCTGGGGACATGTAATTTGGAACTGGTCAACTTCTAAGGAGCAGCTGAAGCCAAGGGAACACAGTGCAATTGCTCACAGAAAATACGTCAGGTGGGAGACAAAAGCCACAGCAGAACCAGGAAAAGCCTCACATTTTTTTTTTAATTTCTTTTCAGTATAACAGAATTCATTGTTTATGCACCACACCCAGTGCTCCATGCAATACCTGCCCTCCATAAAACCCACTATCTGGCTCACCCAACCTCCCACCCACCACCCCTTCAAAACCCTCAGAATGTTTTTCAGAGTCCATAGTCTCTCATGGTTCAACTTCCCCTCCAATTTCCCTCAACTCCTTTCTCCTCTCCATCTCCCCATGTCCTCTGAGTTATTTGTTATGCTCCACAAATAAGTGAAACCATATGATCATTGAGTCTCTCTGCTTGACTTATTTCACTCAGCATAATCTCTTCCAGTCCCGTCCATGTTGATACAAAAGTTGGGTATTCATCCTTTCTGATGGAGGCACAATACTCCATAGTGCATATGGACCACATCTTCCTTATCCATTCGTCCATTGGAGGGCATCTTGGTTCTTTCCATAGTTTGGCAACTGTGGCCATTGCTGCTATGAACACTGGGGTACAGATGGCCCTTCTTTTCATTACATCTGTATCTTTGGGGTAAATACCCAGTAGTGCTATTGCAGGGTCATAGGGAAGCTCTATTTTTAATTTCTTAAGGAATCTCCACAGTGTTTTCCAAAGTGGTTGCACCAACTTGCATTCCCACCAACAGTGTAAGAGGGTTCCCCTTTCTCCACATCCTCTCCAGCACGCATTGTTTCCTGTCTTGCTAATTTGGGCCATTCTAACCTGATGTACGGTGGTATCTCAGTGTGGTTTTAATTTGAATCTCTCTGATGAAAAGCCTGACATTTGAGGGACAGAGGCACCTGAGATGGAGCAGTCGGAAATAGGAGAATGGGGCTGGGGTCCTGTCATGGAAGCTAACAGTAAGGTGGGCGGGGTGGGGGTGGTTCAGGGATGTGAAATCAAGAACAAAATGCCAGAAAGATCAAGTAGGGTAAGGACTCAAATGTGCGGCAATTAACTTGCCACCTGGGATTTTATGTGCAGAAACTTCAGCAGCTGTGGTTATAAAACGTCCATCAGTTGAGAAGCAAGAAGGTGAGACAGTGGTGGCCATGTGCATAGAATTCTCACCAAGGAACTTGTCTTTGGAGGGAAGAAGACCCATAAAAGAGGGGTTGGCAAAGTCCTGGGAGGAATTGTTCCAAGGTGGCCCCTCACAGGCTTTGCAGGCTGGAAAGACAAAGCCTGTAGAGAAAGAGTCTGAAGATGACTTAGAAGGTGCTAAGCTGAAAGACTGGAGAGCTGTGATGCCTTTAATTATGGGCTAAACTTTCCTGAAAGGAGTAATCCTCCCATGCTTTGGATCTGTCATCCTCCCCCAGGTGCAGATACTTTGACACTCACCAGTCCTGAGCTTCAGGCCAGTTCAGGCGAGGCCGGAGGGAGGAAGAAGCTCAGGGCCCCATGGAGAAGATGCCTGGCCAGCCTCAAGCCCTGACGTTCCGAGTCCCAGGAGGGTCGCAGAATGCAGTGCGGGCCACAGGCCAGCCTGCAAGAGCCGGGGATGGCATGCTGGCAGTAGAGTGACATGGGAGTCTCCGACCCCACTCATCCCACATACTTTCTCAATATTTTGGACATTTATGGCTCGTTATCTGGCACCACGTGTCCATCAGTGCTCAGTAATAATTCAGACAGATGATGCTGTTGTCTGGCTTTTAATAGCCAACTGCACAGCTCTGACATGGCTAATGCCAACTTAAAGGACTAAATTAACTAACCGAGCCATGGAATCGAGCTCTGGCCGGGGTACGCCGGGCCAAAAAAAAAACCAGGACAGTCCTCATGAAAATGAGGCTGTGAATTTAACAAGATGCAGGCAACTCCCACCATGTACTGGGAATCCTGCGCTTTGGTCCTGATGCTGGTCCTAGTGAGGGCTTCGGCTTCATTGCTTGGAGAGGTCGGAGGGCTAAGGAGATCACTTTATTTCCCACAAGACAGAGAAATCACGGACTCTTCTAAAAAAGCCCAGAATCCAGAAAATATTCTAGTCCCATCCGCCCCATATGACTGATAGGGAAACAGACTCAGTGTTAGCAACATCCAGAACTTTCTCCGTGAGCTGGGGACACAGAATCCACAAACCATGAGCAGACGGCTCCCATGATGCAACAGGGCTTCAATGATGCCTGGTCGCCCCTTCCGGACAGCAGACTGCATGGCCCAGAACTGGACACAGAGCCTTCTAACTCCTGCGCTGGAGAAGACCTGAGGGAGAGGTGAGTGGACACAGCAGTTTACGGTCCTACCCTCGAGATGCCCTTACCCAACCTCATCACTCAGTGCCTATGAGCAAGAGGGGCCTCTCTTTAGCAAGCTGAACCAAAAAGCTACGGAAATGGCCTCTGGGCCCAAACTGCTTTCACAAACAAGGGAAAATTACCTGACGGCCCACGCACTGCCTGCTGGAACAGGGGTCAGTGGGGGAAACCCACAGAGATAAGCTCAGGAACAAATGTGTTGACCCATTCCAGGGCAGTGCATAGGGTTCTGACTAGCTGGTGTCAGAGTCCAGGAAAGGGACCCCAGACCTCGGGCTTTTATGATTAGGGATGCACCAGCCCTCTCCTGGGGGGCCAGGACTTGGGACCTGATCACCGTGTGGTGTGGCAGAACTCTGGTCATCCGCCCTGCCCTTGCAGCTCGGCATTCGTAGCTGGGGGCACCAGCCACACTGGCACGGTCAAGGGTAGGGATCCATTTATGACAAAGCAGCGTTCCACTACAGTTGACTGTTTTCCAGATTCACCTGGGGCCAGCCTCCTGGGAGCTCTGCAGGAGACCAGCTCCTCTGGGAGGCCAGCCTATAGAGAAGAGCTAAGTCAGAAAAAAGCTGAGTACGTCAGTTATCTCTCCCCTGACCCTTCTCCTCACTGCAGCCAAAGACAGCTTTTCTAACCTCCAACCTAACCCTAGAACCTCCCCATCCCCACTAAGATGTCTTAGTGTCCTCCCCTCACCAGCCTGATGGAGTCAAACCACTCGGTCCGGGGGGGGATACAAGACTTCAGCACCGGAACTCACCCCCCCTGCTGTTGCCTGCTACTGATGTCACCCTTTTCCCATCCTGCCCTCTGGTGTACTTAAAGGCAAAGCCTCCCAAATGCCCTCCTGGAGAATGACTGGCCAGACCCCATGCCCTGACTCTGTGATTGCTCTCACGGCACATGGTACTGTTTTTATACCTGCCCTTCTGAAGGTGTCTCAATCATGCCATCTGCAGAGAAGGTCCCAATGAATCAGGACGAAATGCACCAGCTGCATACGCTTCTCCCCAAAACTCTGGCTCTGCACCTTTCTGCCCTGCCCACAGCCATAGACCCCAGATTTCATAGATGGTGAAACACCCACCACCTTATATAAACCATGTTATCTTTAACTGTTTCAAAGCTATGTACTGGGGGGGTGGGGGAGGGAAAGTGGTATAGGCCATTACCTCTGAGTTTTTGAACATACTGATAAGAGACCTCAGTATTCCTTCCACCAGGGTGTGACTGAGGCCCCACAGCCCATTGGGAGCATAGTCTGACAGTGCCCAGGAACCCAGGGAAAAGACTGGTGCTCACACCTGCCCAGGTAAGCTATAAGTCTCCCACTTGCCCCAGGTATGTGGGTTGAAGACACGGGTCTGTAAAAGAAAAAGTAGGATAAGGGCGTCTTTTTTGGGGAAATCCTTTCTGGCTCCGCACACCCCACCCTCCTCCACACCTTAAAGTCATAAAACCCAGAGGGGCTTCAGGTGACGTTTACGAGGTGGCAACTGGGCGGCTGGCTATTGCAAGGTACACTATCTGGCCAGGGAGATAAAGCTATCGCAGGGTTCTCGCCAGTGAGTTGAAGTTCTTTGTTCTGAATTCGTGCCCTACTTTCAGCACGGTTTCCTTGGCAGGCGAGAGAAAGACTAATCAAATGGCCATTAACAGCTTTATGAATGAAAAGAAATGTATTTTAAGAGAGCTTTGTGCTGATACACAATTGCACTGATAAACTTTTCAAAGTCTGACGGGAATCAACTTCAAATAAATGGTGACATTTAAACAACTAGAAACCTCAAAGGCCATGAGTGCACAGCCACATTCACAAGTAGCCTCCCGTTCTGTGGTGCACTGGCCAATCCACCCAGCAGATGCATTCTCAGCTGCCCAGAGGAGGGAGTGCTGGGCTGCCGTCAGCGAGGAAAGCATCCAGTCTGCTCTGGAAACCCCTTCCCAGTGTCCTCTTGAGACCCAGGGGCCCCGGGCTGGTCTCTGTCTGTGTGTTTACAACAGTCTTGTAACGTGCACCAGAACCTTGAGGAGATATTCTAGGGAGAAGCCCCACCACGAGACAAGGCCAAGCCAAGACCTTTGTCACCAAAAGATGTCTGTCCAAGTCAGCATAACCCAATTTAAGACAGAGACAACAGCTGTGCTCATTCCTCTGCCATCAGACCATCCCTTAACACACTGTAGGAATCAAAGATTTCTTCTTTGAGGTACTTTCAGATCTTTTCAGCATTTTCTCAGGCATTATTGTATCCTGCAGAGAGGTAAGTCACAGTAACAACTCCCAACTTCCAACCAAGAAGCTTGACCTTAAAGCTGTCCTTCATTCTCTGAAGAACTGAGGCTACAGAACAACTTACCTAGTGAGCATAATTTGCCTGATGTCATCCCTGGGCTCAGGTTTAGGGAAATAGCCCCAGTTTCTAATTTATAATGCCCTGTCCACCAGGCCTCCTTGCTGGGCACTGTCCCACCCCATGTCCTAGGACCCCAACTTGTTTGCTGACCTCAATGTCCTATCACCAAATTCAGCTCCAGGCACCTGGAATTCCTTTGGCCCATGCCCCACTCCAGATCAACCCACACCCCAATCTAGTGCCCATCTTCAGGGCTTGATCAGGCCTTGATCCAAGCTCTCCCTAGATCTCCAGACTCAAGTACCTGACCATCCATCTGCATGCCCAACTGTGCCACCAACAATATATCCCAAGAGAAGCTACCCACTCCCCAAACTCGGCTCCATCTCACTAAATGGACCAATTTACACCACTATCCCGAGAGGATAATCTTCCTCCTCTCCTCCACATTCAAGTTCATCCCGCCCATCCAATACCTAAATATCCTTCCAATCTACCTCTCCTCTCCAAGCCCACTCTGCTTTTGTGTTTTGGCCTACCTTGGCATCACTTTCTTTGGGATACTACTTCCAGCCCCTGCTAGAATGATCCTATCACCAAAACCACAATGAGATACCGCTCACACCAGTCAGAATGGCTAAAATGAACAACTCAGAGAACAACAGGGGTTGGCGAGGATGCGGAGAAAGGGAAACTATCTTACACTGTTGATGGGAAGGTAGGCTGGTGCAGCCACTCTGGGAAATAGTATGAAGTTTCCTCAAAAAGTTGAAAATAGAGCTAATCTATAATGCAGCAATTTCATTACTGGGTATTTATCCAAAGGATACAAACAAACTGATTCGAAAGGGCCCCTGCACTCCAGTGTTTATAGCAGCAATATTCACAATAGCCAAACTATAGAAAGAGCCCAGATGTCCATTGACAGATGAATGGATAAAGAAGAAGTGTTTTATATATGTATATATATATATATATATATATATATATATTTGCA
>RCUC01098998.1:0-12327 GCA_003697995.1 Taxidea taxus jeffersonii | reverse complement strand
GGTAGCTCTGTTTTCAACTTTCTGAAGAAACTCCATACTTTTTTCCAGAGTGGCTGCACCAGCTTGCATTCCCACCAACAGTGTAGGAGGGTTTCCCTTTCTCTACATCCTCGCCAGCATCTGTCATTTCCTGACTTGTTCATTTTAGCCATTCTGACTGGTGTGAGGTGGTATCTCACTGTGGTTTTGATTTGTATTTCCGTGATGCTGAGTGATATGGAGCACTTTTTCCTGAGTCTGTTGGCCATTTAGATGTCTTCTTTGTAGAAATGTCTATTCATGTCCTGTGCCCATTTCTTGATTGGATTATTTGTTTTTTGGGTGTTGAGTTTGATAAGTTCTTTATAGATTTTGGATACTAGCCCTTTATCTGATGTCATTTGCAAATATCTTCTCCCATTCTGTCAGTTGTCTTTTGCTTTTGTTAACTGTTTCCTTTGCTGTGCAGAAACTTTGGATCTTGATGAAGTCCCAGTAGTTCACTTTTGCCCTTGCTTCCCTTGCCTTTGGCGTGTTTCTAGGAAGAAGTTGCTGCAGCTGAGGTCGAAGAGGTTGCTGCCTGTGTTCTCCTCAAGGATTTTGATGGATTCCTGTCTCACATTGAGGTATTTCATCAATTTTGAGTCTATTTTTGTGTGTGGTGTAAGAAAATGGTCCAGTTTCATTTTTCTGCATGTGGCTGTCCAATTTACCCAACACCATTTGTTGAAGAGACTGTCTTTTTTTCCATTGGATATTCTTTCCTACTTTGTTGAAGATTACCTGACCATAGAGTTGAGGGTCTATTTCTGAGCTCTCTATTCTGTCCCATTGATCTATGTGTCTGTTTTTGTGCCAGTACCATACTGTTTTGATGATTACAGCTTTGTAAGAGTTTGAAGTCTGGAATTGTGATGCCACCAACTTTGGCTTTCTTTTTCAACATGCCTCTGACTATTTAGGATCTTTTTCTGGTTCCATATAAATTTTAGGATTATTTGTTCCATTTTGTTGAAAAAAATTGATGGTATTTTAATAGGGATTGCATTAAATGTGTAGATTGCTTTAGGTAGCATAGACATTTTCCCAATATTTGTTCTTCCAATTCATGAGCATGGGACATTTTTCCATTTCTTTGTGTCTTCCTTAGTTTCATGAATATAGTTTTCCAAGTACAGATTTTTTTTGCCTCTTTGGTTAGGTTTATTCCTGGTATCTTATGGTTTCTAGTGCAATTGTAAATGGGATCAACTCCTTAATTTCCCCTTCTTCTGTCTTGCTGTTAGTGTACAGAAATGCAACTGATTTCTGAGCATTGATTTTATATCCTGAAACTTTAGTGAATTCCTGTATGAGTTCTAGCAGTTTTGGAGTGGAGTCTTTAGGGTTTGCACATAAAGTATCATATCATTTGCAAAGAGTGAGAGCTTGACTTCTTTGCCCATTCAGATGCCTTTTATTTCTTTTTGTTGTCTGATTGCTGAGACTAGGACTTCTAGTACTATGTCGAATAGCAGTGGTGATAGTGGACATCCCTGCCATGTTCTTGACCTTAGGGGAAAAGGTCTCAAATTTTCCCCATTGAGAATGATATTCGGTGTGGGTTTTTCATTGATGGCTTTGATGATATTGAGGTATATACCCTCTATCCCTACACTTTAAAGAGTTTTGATCAAGAAAGGATGCTGTACTTTGTCAAGTGCTTTTTCAACATCTATAGAGAGTATCATATGGTTCTTGTTCTTTCTTTTATTAATGTATTGTATCACACTGATTGATTTGCAAATGTTAAACCATCCTTGCAGCCCAGGAATAAATCCTACCTGGTCATGGTGAATAATCCTTTTAATGTACTGTTGGATCCTATTGACTAGTATTTTGGTGAAAATTTTCACATCTGTGTTCATCAGGGATAGTGGTCTGTAATTCTCTTTTTTAATGGGGTCTTTGTCTGGTTTTGGGATCAGAGTAATGCTGGCCTCATAAAATTAGTTTGGAAATTTTCCTTCCTTTTTTTTTTTGGAACAGTTTCAGGAGAATAGGTATTAATTCTTCTTTAAATGTTTGGTAGAATTCTCCAGGGAAGCCATCTGGCCCTGAGTTCTTATTTGTTGGGAGATTTTTGATGACTGTTTCAATCTCCTTACTGGTTATGGGTCTGTTCAGGTTTTCTATTTCTTCCTAGTTCAGTTGTGGTAGTTTGTATGTTTCTAGGAATGCATCCATTTCTTCCAGATTGTCAAATTTGTTGGCGTATAGTTGCTCATAATATGTTCTTATACATGCTTGCATTTCTTTAGGTGTTGGTTGTGGTCACTCCTCTCTCATTCACGATTTTATTAATTTGGGTCCTTTCTCTTTTCTTATTAATTCTTTCAGAGAACCAGCTCCTAGTTTCATTGATTTGTTCTACTGTTGGTTTCTGTTTCATTGATTTCTGCTCTGATCTTTATGATTTCTCTTTTCCTGCTGGGTTTAGGCTTTTTTTGCTGTTCTTTCTCCAGCTCTATTAGGTGTTGGGTTAGGTTGTGTACTTGAGACCTTTCTTGTTTCTTGAAAAAGGCTTGTATCAATATATACTTTCCTCTCAGGACTGCCTTTGCTGTGTCCCACAAATTTTGAACAGTTGTGTTTTCATTTTCACTTGTTTCCATGAAATTTTTAAAATTCTTCTTTAATTTCCTGGTTGATCCATTCATTCTTTAGTAGGATGCTCTTTAGCCTCCATGTATTTGAGTTCTTTCCAACTTTCCTCTTGTGATTGAGTTCTAACTTCAAAGCATTATGGTCTGAAAATATGCCGGGAATGATCCCAGTCTTTTGGTACTGGTTGAGACCTGATTTGTGACCCAGGATGTGATATATTCTGGAGAATGTTTTATGTGCACTAGAGAAGAATATGTATTCTGTTGTTTTACAATGGTATGTCCTGAATATATCTGTGATGTCCATCTGTTCCAGTGTGTTATTTAAAGCCTATATTTCCTTGTTAATCTTTTGCTTAGATGATCTGTCCATTTCAGTGAGGGAGGTGTTAAAGTCCCTACTCTTACTGTATTATTGTTGATGTGTTTCTTTGATTTTGTTATTAATTGGCTTATATAATTGGCTGCTCCCATGTTAGGGGCATAGATATTTAAAATTATTAGTTCTTCTTGCTGGACAGACACTTTGAGTATGATATAGTGTCCTTCTTCATCTTATTATAGTCTTTGGCTTAAAATCTAATTAATCTGATATAAGGATTGCCACCCTAGCTTTCTTTTAATGTCCATTAGCATGGCATATTGTTTTTCACCCCCCTTACTTTCAATCTGGAGGTGTCTTTGGGTCTAAAGTGAGTTTCTTGTAGACAGCATATTGATGGGTCTTGTTTTTTTATCCATTCTGATACCCTGTGTCTTTTGATTGGGGCATTTAGCCCATTTACATTCGAGGTAGCTATTGAAAGATATGAACTTAGTGCCATTGTATTGCCTGTAAGGTGACTGTGTATTGTCTCTGTTCCTTTGTGGTCTATTACTTTTAGGCTCTCTCTTTGCTTAGAGGACCCCTTTCAATATTTCCTGTAGGGCTGGTTTGGTGTTTACAAATTCTTTTAATTTTTGTTTGTCCTGGAAGCTTTTTGTCTCTCCTATTTTCAGTGACAGCCTAGCTGGATATAATATTCTTGTCTGCATATTTTTCTCATTTAATGCTCTGAATATATCATGCCAGTCCTTTCTGGCCTGCCAGGTCTCTGTAGATAAGTCTGCTGTCAATCTAATATTTCTACCATTATATGTTATAGACCTCTTGTCCTGAGCTGTTTTCAGGATTTTCTCTTTGTCACTAAGACTTGTAAGTTTTACTATTAGATGATGGGATATGGACCTATTTCTATTGATTTTGAGGGGAGTTCTCAGTGTCTCCTGGATTCTGATGCTTGTTCCCTTTGCCATACTAGGGAAATTCTCTATTATAGTTTGCTCTAATATACCTTCTGCCCCCTCTCTCTTTCTTCTTCTCCTAGGATCCCAATTATTCTAATATTGTTTTGTCTTATGGTGTCACTTATCGCTTGAATTCTCCCCTCATGGTCCAGTAGTTGTTTGTCTCTCTTTTGCTCAGCTTCTTTATTCTCCATCATTTGGTCTTCTATATCACTAGTTCTCTCTTCTGCCTCATTTATCCTAGCAGTAAGAGCCTCCATTTTTTATTGCACCTCATTAGTAGCTTTTGGATATCAACTTGGTTAGATTTTAGTTCTTTTATTTCTCCAGAAAGGGATTTTATTTCTCCAGAAAGGAATTCATCTTCCATGATTATTTCAAGCCCAGCTAGCACCTTGATAATCATTAGTCTGAACTTTAGTTCTGACATATTACCAATGTCTATATTGATTAGGTCCCTAGCTGTCAGTACTGCCTCTTGTTTTTTTGTGGTGCTTTTTTCTGCCTTGTCATTTCATCCAGAGAAGAATATATGAATGAGAGAGTAAAATATTAGAAGGGTGGCAAAGACCTCGGAAAAATATACACTAACCAAATCAGAAGAGACCCAAGACTGGGGACAGAGAAGAATGAGGAAAAAGAAAATACCAAAATTTTATATAAATATATATATATTTATATAATATATATATATTATATAAATATATAATTTATATAATATATATATATATATATATATATATCTACTTGAATAATCCAAGGTAATTTCTATTTTAAGGTCAGTTGATAAACAACTTTAATGTATATATAACAGATATATTATATATATATATTAGATTAGTGAAAAGAACAAAGCCACTCACTTGATTTAGGGTGTATTCTGGTCTCCTAGACGAAACTACCTCCCAAAAGTTTAAAGTTTAATGGGTAAACACAATGAAGGGATGGGATATGACTGTAAAGATGAAAATTTAAAAGGATTCTAAAAAAGGAATTGATAAGTTGGTTGGAAAAAGAAAAAAAAAGAGGAGAGAATGTGATCCGACTGGAGCAAGTTTTAGGGTATATTTTGATCTATTAGAAGAAATTATATCCAAAAATTTTAAAGAAAAAAACCTATATGTATACAAAAAATAAAGGAAAATACAACAAAGGGATAAAATATGAGTATAACAATGAAAATTTAAAAAGATTTTTAAAAAGTTATTGATAAGATAAAATTGGTAAAAAACATTAGAAGGGGAAAGAGGAAAATTTAAAAAAATAGAATAAGAAAAAAATAAAATTAAAAAAATTTAACTTTGCAAGACTAAAAGACCATGGGGAGAAAGCCATGAATTCCATGTGTTGCTTTCCCCTAGCTCTGTAGTTCCGCAGTTCTTGTTGATCAGTGAACTTGGTCTTGGCTGGATGTTCTTGCTGATCTTCTTTGGGAGGGGTCTGTTGCAGTGATTCTTAAATGTCTTTGTCCGAGGCAGAATTGCACTGCCCTTGCCAGGGGCCAGGCTAAGTAATCTTGGGTTTGCTCTCTGTAGCTTTTGTTCCCTGAACACTTTCCATAGAGCTTTGGAGGACGGGAATGAAAATGGCAGCTTCTCAATCTCTGGCCTGGAGAAGCTGAGAGCTCGGGGCCCCACTCCTCAGTGGGCCCTCAGAAAAAAGCAGTCAATCCCTCCTGTCTCCCTGGTCTCCGGCCACAGTCCTTGCTCACCCGACCTGTGACCCAGTGTTTCTATATCTGGCACACAGGTAGGGTGAGGAAGGACTGTCATGCATTTTGTCATAGCATATCATATTCATAGGTTCTAAGGATTCAGGTGTGGATATCTTTCATAGTGTCATTATTCTGCCTATCACACTCTTCTCTCTCTCTTACACACTCTCACTCTCTCTCTCTGTTTTAAAAAAATATTTATTTTAAAGAGAATAAGATCCTGGGGAATACAGATTAGAGATCACTCCTACTACTGCTAAGGAGCTGTTGCTATTGCTGGATAATATTTAGAAAGACTGAGCGATGCCCACCCTTCATTTCATCCAGCAGGTAGCTAACTTTGTGTTCATTTTCTCAGGGAAGGTATATGGCAGGGCAGATAACAGAAATATTCCCCAAGTTTTTCTGAATTTTGTTAAATGCTCAGTCCTTGGGAAAATTTGTGGGTTTTGGTCATAGTAATGGTGTTACAAAGAAACATGAAGGGAAAAAGATTTTCTCTAAACCACAGTTAGTGGCAGGGGGCTAGGGACCACAAGGGGAGAAAGAAAGAGACTAAGATTGAGAGACAGAGAGAGAGAAGAATGAAAGACCAGTGAGTTCCAAGAACAGAGAAGACCATTTCCTGCTTCCAGACAATATTACATGGATTCTACAAAATTCAGAGGGGACCAGCTCCAAGTTGTGTTTAGGGAGATGAGAACTGTGCAGCCAAGCAAAAGATTTCCATATTCCAAGAAGAACCCAGAGATAGCAGAGAATCTCCAATTCTAAAGGGGTCATAAAATTGCAAAAAAAAAAAAAAATGCTAATCTCTTTCACCAATAAAGGATTATCTGAAAAACACATCCTTCCCGTGCTTTGGCATACCAGAAGACCCTAAGACTATAGTACTTCCCAGGGAAGGAGGGTGGTGGGAAAGTCATAAAGTACTAGGGTATTTTTTTTCTTCTGACCTTATGGAATGGGAAGACTGGAGGATGACTCAGAGTCAGAAATTAAGTTTTATTAAAAAACAAACAGAAAATTCTGTTTCTTTAACACTTTGTTGAATTGCATTCATTCCTGGTGCTTTGTTGGTTAATTTATCTGAAAGTCAATCATTCATGCTGCATTCACAAAGTAAACTGCTTCATGTTCAACTATATTGAGGAAGAGTAAGAATAAGAGTTGTTTTTTATACACATCTCATAGTAATTCCATGACAAATGAAACGTATTTAAAAATCTTCAACTGCAAAATATAATAAAAGTCCCAATGTAAGTTATACTTTGTTAATTACTTGGTTTTGACACATTCTGGTAAACAGTAATAGAAAGATTCATTGAGGTTTTAATCTCCACCTGCTTAAAATATTTCCCCTCTAAAGTCTATATCACAACTTGATAACATTTTTATAAATTCTTTGCTTTCTTTTAAAAGGAATTCTCCAAAATTGCTTTTTGACAGGTAATGACAGCATTTTAGAAAAATAGCCTGAAATGATGTTGCTTCATTTCCAATGCTCTGTTCCAAAATGAAATTAGTATTCTTCAAAGTGAAGATCGTTTCTTGAATTCTCAAATTTAGCTGAAAGAAAATAGAAAAACTCTCAATCTGAACAGAACAATTTGAGAATTCTTGCATGATCACTCAGTACTAAGGAAGGAAGCTGCTGAAGAAGGTGCCCCTGCAGGCAAGTACTTCTAAATGAAATCTGTGATGCTACTTCATTACAAATAGCAAACTGACTACTGTAAGAGGGGCCATTATGAAACCACAAGCTCCTCCCTCGGAGGGGCCATTCCCCTTCAGTTTCTAGAACCAGCACCTACCATGGAAGTGTTTTGAATGAATGACTGCCTAAACAACTTCCTGCCTAAACGGATTGGACTGATTTATTTTGTGTCACACATACAGAAGAGTACCTGGCATGCAGTTGGTACTCAAAAGACATTTTAGGTTGAATGAAGGAAAGAACAAATAAATAAACGAACAAATAAGTAAATGTGGCAACTCATGATTGGTCAGTAAGGTCTGGTGTTTGCTATCTTCACAGGGTAAAGACTGCTGCATGAACAGCTGTTCCCATCTGCACCAGTGGCCAGCTCTCCACTGGGTTACTGGTTTACTAAGCTGTGGTCTCCGAGTGGTGGAGGGAGGAAGGAGCATCTGGGTCTCAGTGAGTGGAGTTTTACACATTTCACCCAGCTTCTCAGAAACTGCCCCCTCCTTTGTGACATGAGAAACACAATGCAAATTTAACAGGGTTTCCCTGAGGATTAACCAATATCATACAAGGTTGTACCACACCCTGCAGCTGTTTAATATTGTTATTTGTTGGGGAAAGAAGATGTTCTGAGATTATGGCAGTGCTTTCCTTTTTAGAAAAAAAATGTATGAAAGTATACCTAATCCTTTTGTTCTTAAAACTGGTATTTAATTAATTTGGATCAGTTGATTTATTTACTAGGTTACACTTTCTAAGGTTGTTATGCAAATCCAGCAGAATGGTATGTCCCTGTAAGCCCAAACTGTGCTCTTGTCAGTTTCCCTTTCTTACCCTTAGGTATTACTTATTGAAAGTCATTTAGCCAACTTCTTAAAAACTTTAAAAATAATTGGAAAAAAAATGAATCATGGTTATCATCAAGGTAGGTTAACCTAATTGCTTATGGGACTTCAAACTAGTCTCCATTTGTAGCTTCTCTGTGTATTTACGAAGACAATGAGAACAGTAAATTACAAAATAATGACACTACATTAAGGATGACATTAAAAATACATTTGCATAAATATTTGAGATTATGAAACATAGAGATTATGAGTTTAAAGACCTAAGAAGAGGGGCGCCTGGGTGGCTCAGGCTGTTAAGCGTCAGACTCTTGATTTCAGTTTAGGTTGTGATCTCTCCGTCTGTGAGATCCGGTCCCTCTGTGGGAAGGGTGCTGAGAAAGGAGTCAGCTGGAGATTCTCTTTTCCTCTCTTTTGGCCCCTCCCCTCAGTGTGCACACATGTGTGAGTTATGTCTGTGCATGTGTGCGTTCTAAGTAAATAGATCTTCTTTTTATTCATTTTTTATTGTGTTATGCTGGTCGAGTAAATAAATAACTCAAAACTCAGTGAAGTTAATGTTAAAAAATGTCAAGTGTTCTGGTGAGAAAGTTAGGATAACAGGTTATGATCTAATGATCAACCTTCATCTATTGATCTTGGGACAAAGATTTTAGAATTAGGAGAGGATACAGCGATAACTTTTAAATGGAACTGCTGGCGTTTTGCTTGGTTCCTTTATTTTGTTTTTTAATAGATGGAAAGACTGAGGCCAAGAGGGGTTAAGTGAAGGCTATCCAGAGTTTAACAGGTAAAAGTAAATAAATATTTAACAATGTTAATAAATATTGAGGCCATGGTACCAGACCAAATATGAACTCCAGAGGGCAAGGACTAGAACCTGTGGTACATATAGGAATGTTTTGTTACTTCATAAGTTGAACCAGTGAGAAAAGATACATATACTAATACAGGGTCCTGGTGAAGATTTTCTCCAATTTATTATTCACTGAAAGCAGGGTAGTGTTGTGGAAATCTGGTTCTTAAAGGAATAACTTGAATAACCTCAGGCAAATCTTGTGGTCTTTAAAATTCTGGGTTTTTCAAATTTGTATAGTGGAAATAAATAATATATGTGACCTACCCAGTGCTCACAAGTTATATACAGAATCACTTGGAAAAGAATAACTTAAGTCCAAAATGTAATTTTTCCATTAATAGCCTTCTACCTACAAGGGTGCTCAAGTGTTGGGCCATGCAGCTCATGGCCTTAGATGAACACAGGCTGTGAGGCATCTTAATGTTTGGCCTTGAGAGGAGTTAGTGTGGCAGTGGTAGTGGTGGTCACAGCTGTCTGAGGTCCTTCTGCCCAGACCCCATTGCTGGGCCCCTGCTAGTATTTTCTTTTCCTAGGCTCCCCTCAGAAAACCTGGAGAATGATGATTCACATTTCAGTGACAGCAAGATGGAGGAGATCGGTCTCAAGTGAAGGATTATAAGGAAGATCCACTTTAAAAATAGTGATTTTGATACTTCAGCAGCAATAAACTCAAAATATGTGATGTTCTCCTTTTCACTTTTATTGGAGTGTTCTCAAGAGGAGGAGTTCTTGGACTGCTCTCCTAGAGGCACTGGGAGAATGTAGGGCATCATCAGGAAGACTGCGTGGCACTCTGTGTTTTTGCGTAGCACTGACATCTTAGCTTGTGCCCGAAAACCTCACACTGGGAGGAGGCGCCCCTCCCTCGGTGTGCAGCGCACCTTTCTCAAAAGAACACAGTGACAGTCCCGGATCAAAAGCTCAGGACTCCCCAGAGCTTTCTGCTCTAGGGAGACATTGTGCTTTGTACGTGGAGCATTTCTGGGATTCCAACTGCTTTTGATATGTAGATGGGCGTCTTCCTAGCTGGGCAACCTTCAGCAAGCTACTTGATTTCTTTCATGCTCTCATTTCTCCCATTTATAGTGAGGGGATAAGAACACTGATTTTTCAGGGCTGCCGCAAGGGTTCAATGGCACAATGTCTATCTGAAGTGCTTAACACACATAGGAGCAGCTTGATAAATGGTAGTGTTCTTCTTTCCATGGGAGACATGTGCACTTACTCCACACAGATGCCTGCTATAAAAAAAGATGGGTACGGGAAGCAATTGTTTCTATAAAGCTGCAGAGACACAGTTTCAAGTCTTCCTGGGTCTCCTCAGTTCCTCTGGGGTCAACTATCTGAAACCCCTTGGTTGATTTTAGGGCAGTCGGGGCAGGCGCAAGCCCTCATCCCTCCAGACGGTTCACCAGAGTGTATGTGACATCCTCCGAAAAAGCCCCTCACCCCATCCTGTGGGCAGTGCTGTAACATATATGGAGTTGCTGGGCTTCCCCTTTTTGGGGTGCCAATGTCAACCCAAGAGTAGTGAGGTTAGAGACCAGTGCAAGTAAAGGAAGGTGCCCTCAGTCAGGGAAGGGCTGGGAGGCAGTGGGGTAGGGGGAGAGAAGTGGGAAAGGGATGTGCACAGGTGGAGCTGGGGGCCAGTGAGGTCAAGAACCAGGCCATCTTTTACTCATATGTCCTAGTCCCCCAGTGAGTGTGAGGCCCATGTTCTGAAAGGCTCCTGAAATCTGGGCCAGCAGATGCTTACCGCAGAAGCAGGGCTCTTCATGGGGCCCAGAAAAATAGCCATGTTCCTTCAAATGGCTTTTGGTTGCCTTGGGGATCTGGCCAGAGTCCGCCTGTCCAGGGTCACCCCCTTCTCAAATAGACATGCTTCGTCCACTGTGAAGGGATTTCTGTCCTTCAGTCTCAAGGCTTGTTCTTGGTCCTTTGGCCTGTCTTATCTCCCTAGGATGGCATCTCCACTCCCCCTTCTGCTGTCAGTTGTCTTTAAGGACACACCTTCACCTCATTTTCTCAGGAAAGTCACACTTCTCTCCGGGTGTTCATTCCCTGTGTTCCTATTGTATTGATTAATTACTGAAGCTAAGAATCATTTAGCTATCAATATGTGGTGAATATGATTATTAGTCCCCCAATTAAGGTACAAATAAGACTTAATTTTCTATGATTCAATTTCATATCAGCCTTTGAGCTCCAAGTCCACCAAGCTAGAGGAATAATTTAACCTTGGAACTTTCCAGACTTTTTCTCTAGAACCCATCCCCACCTCAGGGTTAAGCTACAGTTTTGGGATCCAAATCATGAGGCAGGGTGGGTGGGGAGGAGGTAGAGGGCCATGTGGTCCTAGTAATTGGTGCTCACAGGTTGTCCTTGAGAAGCTTACTGTCCCTGCCTGTGCAAACCCTTCAGATCCAGCTTCTCCCTGCTGCTCACACTTTCTCCAGGGATATAGGAATCTTGCCAGGTTGACTTGGTTTTCGTATTGACATTCCATGCCACTGACTCCCTCACATGGCCACAGAACAGGGCAAGGGGCTCTGCTTCCATCACCAAAGAACTTCCTGACTCTTTTCCCCTGAAGCCCACGAGAGTCTTCTTTCAGTCTGGAGGGGGGAGTCCTAATCCTCTTTCTTCTGATACTTCTCTAACACAAACTGTTTAAGCATGGACTTTCTTTTCCACATTTTACTTCCTTAAGCAAACTAAATTCTCTAATGGTTTAAGCCTTTTGAAAAATGAAGAATCCTTCCCTGAGGCAATGAGTACATAGCTGACTATTTGAAAGATGAATGAAAAAAAAAAATGGGGGTGTGGGGCAAGTCCCTTAAGATCCCAGAATGATATTCCAGCCACAGCTGTATGCCACACTCTGCTGAGCACAGGGACAGAGGCCCAAGTAAATATGAAGTTAAAACATCCCCTATGTTTATCCAAATTCTACAGCTAACTGCACAATAGTACAATGACTTTTACTCCAGCATTTATTTTGGAGCTGCTTTCGTCCCTTGTGACATTCTCTAAGATCCTTTAAATCTCCCTAGACCAAACTTGCCTACCTGGACGAAGTACATGTCCAGATCGGAGTATTAAAAAGAATGGAGTGGCAGGAGCCAAACCAAAACACTGTTCTTTCTCTCTGTTACCTAAATAATATGCATCAATTGACTGACCTTTTCTGCGAAAGAATCTCCCTATTACAAATCAAGATATGGAATAATTTCAACTTGTATTAGGGGAAAGGGGTGTGTTTTTCTGGTACTCCCCCCCCCCCCCCCCCC
>RCUC01098996.1:0-40291 GCA_003697995.1 Taxidea taxus jeffersonii | reverse complement strand
GGGGGGGTGGAATTGAAATACATGTAATACATGGAAGTGATTTTGAAGTTGTTTTATAATGAGAAAAGTTTTTGTTTTATACAGAAATTCAGGAAGAATTCATATGTTCTAAATATGTAGTAATGGTCTACAAAAACCCCATAAAGTCATATTGCAAAAAAGAAACCTACTGGTAGCAGTGCACACAGATGTGCAGCAGGCAGCAAAACACAACACAGACCGTGGTCACATCATACAAACACCGGTACTATTAGTGAATATTGCTAACTAGAGAGCAAACCCCACAATGATAAATCTGAATAAATCGAAATATAATACAAAGCAAGATTATCAGTAAAAATTGGTACAATGCAAACAGCAAAATACACTTGAGTAAACTATACAAGTACTCATAAAAGATGGGCACTAAAATTTCAAAGGTGTACAAGACGTGAAGTAAAATAAGTCTGAAGGGTTTCCAACATTATGCTTGTACATCTCATAAAAGCAGCAAGGAAAGAAGAGAAACATGAATTCTTATGTAAATTGGTATCTCAGTGTATAGTCGGGTTGTAATAGCAAGCAAGGAAAATGCAAACACAATCACATGGTTTGAATCTTTATCCTTAAAACATCAGAAATCACCAATCCCAAAGCCTGAAAACTCAGTGACTCTGCTGAAACTGAGATTTTTAAACATTATAGGCCATTACTACTTTTACGACATACCTTGCTTTTTATGTAAGGTGTATTTTTCTAAATCTTTTTACGTTAGGTGTATTTTTCTACATCTTTTGAAATAATGATTTCAGAAATTATCACTGTGTTCAAAAGACTCCTCTGAAGATGCATTTTCTGTTACTTTACTACATATATAAGGCGAATCTGAAACCTAATGCTATACAATGGGAATGTGTAATCAATTATCCTAAACATGATAGGGAAACAACTCGGACATCCTCGGATTTGCCTCCATGGCCTACTCTTGCCATGTTAATTTCTACTTGTGAGTTTCACCACCAGAGGTGGTATCACCATCACTATCCTTCTGAACTTGAGTTCTAGTTACACCTTACCCAGTTCTATACACTTTTCATAAGGTGGGTACAACTAAAAACAGCAATTGGCATACATTTTCTGGAGGGAATAAGTAAGTATCTGGCCTTTTCCCCGTTTATAAAACCACCAACAAACTTAAGTACAGAATACTGGTTATGTGAATAGAGTTTAAGATATTTGTTTAACATTTAACATCAAGAAAGCTATTTTATGGGTGGAGGATAAGTAAATATGTAATTGAACTAAAGACTAGCAGTAGAAGTTTAGGCAAGGAGGATCACTGACCCAAGAACAGTGGGCTGCAGGAGTTGTTTATTTAGATGATGGGAAAGTGAATGAAGGCTTTATCACTGGGGAAGAAATGGAGGAAATCAAAGGATGTTTTATTATATGGCATGGAGGACTGGATTGGATTTTTAAAATAATGATGAATGTGCTTTTACTTGTAGAAATAGATGATGAATTCATCAAAAACTTGAAAATACTCATTCCTTGGCTACTTAGTCCTGAGAGCCTAGATATTAAAGAGATCAATGGGAACAAAATCACCTGCCGAGGTCTGGTGGAGTACTTCAAGGTATCACTCTCATTTCTAGAGCATTGTTTTAGAATGCAGTTCCTACTTGAAACAAACAAATTATAGACTCTGTAATATGGGGGCAAAGTTATGAGGAATCTATAAGAATAAAAAAATTATTAGACTCCCAAGAGGAGCTTGCTTTCTGAAATTAAAATTTTAAAGAAAACTCTTAGAGTTAACTTTATCTTGAGAGAAATATATTTTGGAGTATGAATATATCTAGCCATTGGTAAAGTCTATTTTTTGCTGTTGGGGGAGAAGGTGTTGCTCAAGATCCATAACATGTAGTAGTCTTCAGTCATGAGCTATACAGAATTTTACTTTCATTCTGAAGATGTTCTCCAAGGGGCTATACTTTGCCTTCCTATTGGAGAAAATTCTTCCACAATTTCTCTCTCTGCACTAAGAACTGATTTGAAGTGGAATTATTTTAAAATTGCATTTACTTGTTTATCTTAGATAGCACTGAATACTACTTTTTTTTTTAACCAACCATATATAGTGGGGGAATTTCAGCTACCAAACTAATTTGTGGATTGATGCACCAAGGACCAAAATACCAATTTTTAAAATTCACATTTTTGTCATTTAAAATACTGTCACATACCTCCTGTGTGTTTATCTTCTTCACTCTTCTCAATAAGTGACATGTTATTTATCTACTAAAATTTGAATTCTTACTGTGCTTAACACTATGGAGGAGCCTAGAATTTAGTGGGAGATTAAGGACCCTCACAGAAATCTCTTCCATAAAGCTTATGACATCAGCAGTTACAAATGGCTGTGAGTGACTGCAAAAGAAAGGTTACTCCTAGCAGAGGGATGTGAGAAAGTTTTAGAGGAGGTGGCAATGAGTTAAGCCTTTAAGAAAGGTAGGGTTGGCAAGAGTTGTTGTGTGGAAAGGGCACTTCAGGAAAAAGGAACAACTAAGAAAGGGGGGATTTAAAATGAGAAAGATAATAGTTCCTCAAACTGGCAAGACCTTAGACCTTAGAAAACAAACAGAATTGGAGAAATATTGAATGGAATTCCTTGAACATGAGTCTCTTTTTTTCCCCCTTCTTTTTTAAGGCTTATATAAAGATCTATCAAGGTGAAGAATTACCACATCCCAAATCCATGTTACAGGTACTTACTAATCAGGAGGCATGACATTTTAAAACATACTTGTCACTAAAGCTAAGCTTTCTTTAGCTTTATGCTCTGCTAGGCTAGAGATACGCTCCAATCTGGCCATCAAAAATTAGCAAATAAAAATATTGGAATATTTATTGGGAGATTATTTTTCTGTTAACTACTCTTTGTGTGTTCAGCTAAACACTTTTGTATATACATAGAGGAGCTTCATTCGTGCTGACATACAGACACTTTTACCACAGCTTTCATTCTCTTTGTACAAAACTGGTCTAGAAAACAGACTCACACTATGGCTTAGGTTCACACATGTACCCATTAGAAAAGCTGGTCCAGGTTTTAAAACAAGTGGTCTCTACAAATAAACATTTAAGAAAGGAGAAACTAGCTTTTTCCTTATTAAAAAATTTCATTAAGTTCTTAATAGTTCATTTTTGTTATCAGTGATACATTGTACTATCAGTCTCAGTTCTTAAACTTAACACGTTTGTCTACATATTAGTACATACAAAATGTACTGTGTATTATTTCCCATGTGTTTGGGTTTATAGATCCCCTCTCCCAACTTGGTGAGAGGCTTAAAAATAATTAATAGGAAAAAAAATCTTCCAAATGAAAATTCATTTTTATAACTATGGACTACTGAGTAAACTTCTGTTTTATGTATTTTGAAATTTTAATTTTATAAATTTTTAAAAATGTACTGGAAACACTTCAGTACTTCAAATTATTTCATGACCTTGTGTTCTTGTACATTTTTGCACATGATAGAAATGAGAATTGCCTGTGAAGGTTTAATAAATATGAATTCCATTTTACATTATACTTTGTACTTTGTTCAAAGGCCACAGCAGAAGCTAACAATTTAGCCGCCGTGGCAACTGCCAAGGATACATACAACAAAAAGATGGAAGAGGTAAGAATTAAATAATATTTTAAATTATGTTTTAAGTAAAATCAGTATTTCTTCCATGAACTCTTTTTTTTCTTCCAAGTTACACTGCAAATGCAAAGAAGTGGCTTTAACTTACTCTTTCTCAGCTTATGTATATCACATTTCTATTTATTGCATACCTAAAAAGTATTTTTTAGGAAAGGAACACTATGTATGCACAATTTGAAACATATTTTAAATGTGTTCCCTCTATATTACATTTTTTTCTTTTCTTTTTCTCTTTTTTTTTTTTTTTTGGCCACATATTCCCGCTATTTATAAGCTCTAGTGACTAAAATAACATGAGCTACCCTCTTGCTACACCTCCCTTCATGCAACAATTTCAGTATTTCTATCTTAACTCTGAAAACCCATTAGGTTGCCTGGGTGGCGCAGTTGGTTAAGCATCTGACTCTTGGTTTTGACTCAGGTCATGATTTCAGTGTTGTGAGATGGAGCCCCAAGTTGGGTTCTGTGCTGGGCATGGAGCCTGCTTAAGATTCTCTCTCCTCCTCCTCCCTCTGGCCCTCTGCCCACATCCCCCACCTCCCCAACCCCACCAAACATGCTCTCTCTCAAAAACAAAAAAGAAAACAAAAAAACCCATTAGGAAGAAAAGAAATTAGACTTCAAGGGCTAATATTTCTACATACTGCATTTCCTCTTTTTTTTTTTAATTTTATTTATTTCACAGATAGAGATCACAGGTAGGCAGAGAGGCAGGCAGAGAGGGGGAAGCAGACTCCCTGCCAAGCAGAGAGCCCAATGCAGGACTCGATCCCAGGACCCTGGGATCATGACCCGAGCCGAAGGCAGAGGCTTTAACCCACTGAGCCACCCAGGCGCCCCTGCATTTCCTCTTTTTAATGTTCTGAATTAGGATGCATCTAATAGTTATTGTACATAGCTACTAGTATGATAGGTTTTTCTCCTGAAAATGTTATATAATATAAATTACATCCAAAACTGGTGGAGTCTTAAGAGTCAAGGGTAATACAGTTTATGGAGTGGTGTTCACAACATAAATAAAGGGTAACTAGAATGAGAATACACTTTATATAGTTAAATCTCAAAATAACCAAAGTGAAGTTATGGGTAACTGACATTTCCCTTGTAACTTTGGAAAAAACTGAAAACATAGTCCAAGAACATTGAATACGCTTCCATTTAGTCTCTTGAAGAAAATATTGTGAAAGAGCTCCATTCAAACACAATCAGTGAAACTGCCAAAGAACATATTTTTCCTAATTTTATTTTTGAGTTTTATAGCATTGCTATTAAGTTAAACCTCATTGGCCTAGAATACTTTAGTATAGTTACAATAAATTTCCCAGAGGATCTTGTATATAAGTAATTTGATTTTGGTTCATTCTGTGAATGCACTCAGTTTGCAGTTCACTTTGAATTGCATCTTTGCATCTTTGAATTGCCTTTTCATCTTGAGGAACTTGGATTAAGTCTTGGATAGTCTTTCCCAGGTAAAAAGAAAATAAAAATTAAGAATGGCTTTATGTAAGTCATCTATAAAATACTGGTTCCACTTGCAGTCATGCCTGATACAGACTGTGCAAAGATGTGGGCTGACAAAACATATATGTAAATTCCTTCTAATTATTGTGTTCTAACAAATTCAACTAGCTAAATGGAAGATTGAGATACAGTTGCTAATTTTACTCTGCATGGCATAAATGGGACTTCTCTATCTGATACAGATCTGTGGTGGTGACAAACCATTTCTGGCACCTAATGACCTACAGGCCAAACATTTGGAGCTTAAGGAAGAATCTGTGAAGCTATTCCGAGGGGTGAAGAAGATGGGTGGGGAGGAATTTAGCCGGCGTTACCTTCAACAGTTGGAGAGTGAAATAGATGAACTTTACATCCAGTATATCAAGCACAATGATAGCAAAAATATCTTCCATGCAGCTCGTACCCCAGCCACACTGTTTGTTGTCATCTTTATCACGTACGTGATTGCTGGTGTGACTGGATTCATTGGTTTGGACATCATAGCTAGCCTATGCAATATGATAATGGGACTGACTCTGATCACCTTGTGCACCTGGGCGTACATCCGCTACTCCGGAGAATACCGAGAGCTGGGGGCTGTAATAGACCAGGTGGCTGCAGCCTTGTGGGACCAGGTAAGAATACTTTCTCTTCAACTGATTGCAGCACACTATGTACCAGACACAGTGTTAGGTGTTAGAACTGAACAGGTGAACCTGACTTGGGCCCCAGTCTTCAAGAGCTTTAGAAGCTGTCAAGATGGCTAGATACAAACGACTAACTATAATACGATATGTGAAGTCCTACATAACTGATTTCCAGTTAACATTTCAGTGTTTTCATATATACGTGGATTAGGTAGTTTTGCTTTTTACTTTTATTTATCCTAAAAGTTAAAGCTGTTAAAGAGAATGTGAGAAAGCACAGTTGAGTTTTTACTGAGTGGACTGCAACTTGTTTATTTGTTAAGATTACTTCATACTTACAACCTATCATTTGATTCATGTTGGTTTTGGAAGGGGATATATGTGAACCACTAGCATTAAGTGGTTGTATCACTAGCTCTTTTAGTATAAACTCCTAAAAAGCAAGATCTGATTACTTCAGATTGTCTCTATTTGAAGTAGGTGTTTGTACCGGCCATAGCGTAAGTCCAGGTCAACCTTTGGATCAGCTGCTCATGGGCTAGTTGTCCTTTGTGTTTCAGTTAGCCACAGCCTACAGTCAGGGTCACTGCAGTCCATTGTTCAAATAATTGATGGATAGGGAAGACAATTACAAACACACCTAGAACGATAATGAACTCACTGTCATTCTGGAAGTGTTTTCAGTTACATCATGAAAATTTAGGGGCATTAGGGAAGCTAAAATTGAGATTCTTCATAAACTTTTGGAGGTAAGACTTTTGAACTTATGTTCTGCAGGTAGCAAGTAATAGCTACAATTCCCTCAGCATTTATACCTACATATACTCTTTAGAACAGAATTTTAACTAATGAATTTACCATGTGCCTTTGAAGAATCTAGTTAAGATAAACTAATGGTAGCACTGTGGGTAAAGCATGAATTAAAAACTGGATCCTCTGAGTCACTGTCTCAAATAGCTCCTCAACCTTAGAAGACTAAAGAATGGCTACTAAAGCCTTCCTAGAATATGATGCTGAACCCTCTGAGGAATATAGAATTGGGTTCTTTGAAAGATTCAGATAAAATATGTAATCTGAACTGAAACAATGTGGAGTATTTGTTCTTAAGTGCTCAAAAATACTGTAAAGGAAGTTGAATTATCATTATGCTATTAATAAAGCAGGATATATACTTTTCTTTTTTCCCTTTTAAACTGCCTTTGCCACAGGGAAGTACAAATGAGGTAAGTTAAATTTTTTTTAATTGAGAGCTACAAACTTTATTTTATAAACCAACTAGCCATTAATGGATTAGAAAGTTTCTGGTGATATAATGAGCTCTGGGGGTTATATACAACTGATGAATCACTGACCTCTACCTCTGAGATTAATAATACACTATATGTTAATTAATTGAATTTAAATTTAAAAAAAACTTTGGGCACAACTGCTCCTTTGTTCTTCTAAAATTCACAATTTTAGCTGTGAATTTTTAGTATGGTTTTAAAATATTTATTCCCGACCTCTTATGTGATTTGATCTGCATATGAAACATAAGAGTTGATTATCAAGAATATCCTGTTTTATAAGTTTTTATTTCCTGAATGTATAGAAAATTCCAAAATTCTTAAGCTCCAACATTGTGCATTTTGCTCTACTGCATAGTGAGATAAAAACAGCATTATGAATCTTGAGAAAACCTAATTCGTAGAGAGTCTTGAAGTGGAGCTACAAACCTTTAGATTTTTTTTTTTTTTTTTTACAATTGTAAAATACTTTTTTTTTTAACTTTTTTTTTTTACTTTATTTAAGCTTTATTTAAACATATGATGTAACCCCACCCTCCTCACCCAACCCCTCTTCCCCCCACCCCCCTCAGTTTGTTTTATGACATTAAGAGTCTCTTTTGGTTTTTCTCCCTCCCGATCCCATCTTCTTTCATTTTTACTTTTCCTACCACCTTAACTCCCACCCCCGTTGCATCTCCACTTCCTCATATCAGGGAGATCATGTGGTAGCTCAGGTTTTTGAGTGACAGTTACCTTTACCACTTTAAGCAGGTTCCAGGCCAGTATAAAGCGTGACTTCCTGAGCATTCCTCAGACCGACCTGTAAATTGGTGTTCATTTCTCCTATTGGACATGGGCAAAATGAGGAAAGAATCTGAGCTTGCAGGAAAAAATCCTTTGTTACATAAGAAAACTGACCTCTGTAGAGTTACTCTGGTCATCTTCAGGAAGCAAAACTGATCTCGAATAGCTACTGAGATAGCACATCCTTCTTTCCTCAGTTTCTGCTGTTACATACAACCGGAGTATGTCCTCTAATCCATACCAGTGATACATTTAATACAAGCCAATAGAGAAATATTTTATGTAAAATTTAGTAAAACAAATTCATTAAAGAAGTAAAAACAATCTAAGTTAAATGTTAGGAGTATGATAGAGCTAGGGCAATACCATGTTACACCAATATGTATTCACAGAACTGATGATGGTATTATTCAGACTTAAAAGAGCAATCAAGACTTCAAAAAGATAAAAATTAATGGAATTTCCTGGGCATTGGTTACTATTTAAAGGATATCAACCTTTTAAAAATATTCAGACTCTTTACAGACTCCAGAATTACCTCAGAAAAGCTGGTTTTAACTGAGTGTTCAATATATAAAAGCCAGAAGAGAGAATGAATCTTAGACATTCACTGAGGGGGAAAAGGACCAAAATATTTATGGGCACTTATGTAAAATAATATATAAAAATTCCTATGATTCAAACACTGTCAACACAAAGAACAATCACAGCTTTATGAGAAAAGGCTTTCTGAGGTAATGCTTCTGAAAAATGTTTTGTAAGATACGAATCAAGTAATGGAAACAAGGGAAGAGAATGTTTAAATGAATGATCCCAGTGTGGCAAGAGGAGGGGCAACACATGTACTTACTGGCATGATCGTATCAGGAAATAATGGGGGAAAAAAAGGGTCCCATTCTGAAAAACTTGTAAGAAAGCCCAGACAGCAAGTGGTCTAGCTGTGTCTAATAAAGTAGCTACTGGCAGTCAGAAGTTAAATTCCTCCAAAACTGGTAATATTCACAATATGAGTTCTCACACATCCCTGGGCACAGTGTTTGGGAAGCCCTGCTCCAAAAGGTGTGCAAAGTCAAAGGAAATGCAGTCTGAGAATAAACTATTTGCCACAAAGATCAATCCATACACACACTGGAGAAGCGAAAATAGTTTTGAGTTCTAAGATTCTTAGCTATTAATTTATATCTCAAATAGGCTAATGATATAAAAATTCCACATTTAGCATGCTAATTATATAGTGCCATAAACTATTTACAATCAAAGGAAAAATTTTACATCCATGTTTATAATCTTGATTTTTGTATCTCTAGGCTTTATACAAGCTTTACAGTGCAGCAGCAACCCACAGACATCTGTATCATCAAGCTTTTCCTGCGCCGAAGTCAGAATCTACTGAGCAATCAGAAAAGAAGAAAATGTAATCCAATTTTTTAGAAGTACAGGTGCATGACCAATTGTCAGTTAAATATTCAGTTTTATGTCTCCATGCAAACATTCAAAGTGCTTCTATCAGGACAGAGTAAAATACCAAGCTCCTCTGAAAACTTCAAAATGGTTTAGTTCTTTTACTTCGGTGTTTAATAAGCAGATGTATGTATGCATGGTTGTATCATTTTTGTTAACATGTATGGTTTCTTAATTTTGTCTTCAAATATGCTGTTATAATTTAAAGTGTTTGTCTATGATGACAGTACATGTGTTCTGCTTGAATTTACTAAATTCTACTACGAGGTTATAATTAAACCATGTAGTAAATTACTCCATGTTTGGATATGCTCATTTAATTTCTACAGGAGAATTTTTAAATTATTTCACATAGTCATCCATTTAGGCATAGCGTCATGACTCAACAGGCTTGATTCAATCTCTATCATCTTATATATACCATGAGCTTTTATTTTTAAAGACATTTGGGAGCTTTTCAGTTGCTTTATCAAAAACTAAATACTGCTTCTTTTATATTATGATTTAATATAGAATATAAACTTCTTGATCAAAAATGCACAAAAAAATCACTTTGTATATGTACTTGAGTTTCGCTGCATTGTATATTTTTTCATTTGGTACACAAAGAAATGTATTCTTCATAGGTTTATTCTTTTAACATGTGAACTATTATTAAAGTTTACTCTGGTTCCTAATATTAAAAACAAATGCTTACTGAATTTGGAAATGTTTGGGAGGTACTGATATAGAATGATAAAGGTTTATCTCTTTTTAAAATTAAAAATGCATTTTCTTCAGTGTTGACACCATTACAAATCTGAGTTTCCACTTCAAGAAACTTAGCATATGCTAATCCCTTTTTTGGTACCTTTCAGTTCTTTTAAACCAGCCATTCTATAGTCTGGGAGCTCTAAAATAGTAATTTCTAACTTCCTTAGGAATGGCTTAGCCAGGTTTAAACAGTAATACAAAGTAATGAGTAACAGGAAAGAATGATTTAGATAGAAGAGTATGTGAGAGTTCTCAAGACATATAAGCTTGCATCCTAGAAAGCTTGATTACATGCTCTGGAAATAACTTTTCCAACTGATAAAATTCTACCAGCTTATTTTCATTTTTCAATATCCTTTCATTATATACTGTATCCTTTGCTTTTGGACCTTCTGAATGGAAAAATCAGATATTTAGAACACTATGTAAAAAACATGGATTCAAACATGACGCATTTAGTTTCCACAAAAATATATTTAATAAGCTTGTTATATAAAATCAAACATTTAACATTTTCAACATTTTATGAATTCAAACTCACTGATAACTAACTGGGAGTGCTCTGTACTTTCAAAGATTACCTAAACTAAAAATATATTTACATATTTACAATACATGTAAATGTAACTGAAGAGCTACTTCAAATAATGTTGAAATTCACAGAATTCTAGAGATTTATAGGCTAAAAGTGCCATAAATTTTTCTGTCATTAACTGTACTGCACTAATTATGAACAATGTCTTAACTATTAAAAGGAAAAAAACTGGGAGGGAAATGGTAGGTTTTTAAGTTCTGTGACAAATCCTTAGAAGATAAAAAATATGTAAAATCAATTTAATGACCAAGATTTCTTAATGAATCCCTGATTGTCATTTTTGGCAGCTCAACCCAGTCTGCTGGGATGGCAGTGTGCCATATGCTGTTGGGAACCCTCCACTGTCTCATTAGAGCCATGCTACTAAATGAGCATGCTTTAAGAGCCCCAGTCAAAAGTAAGGAAATGACAGCAACTTTTGAGGGCTGTACACACCTTTCCCATACAAGCTAAGACTTTAATGCCTACATTTGTTCCTAAAAAAAAAAAAAAGGCCTTTTATCCTTTCATACCAAAAAATAGGTTCTCGTTTTAAAGAGGTTCTTTATGTTTTGGAAGGGAACCCTATACGTTATATACGTACATTTATCACAATTAAGATCCCAAATCCCATTTTGTGTTTTGAACTGCACAATGGTAATATTTAAACCACCTGATTCCAGGTACTATTCCACATGAAAGCAACACACATCTTTTTTTTTTTTAAATACTGCATAGGTTCTCCGTTTTTTTAAAGAAAGATACTGCTACGAGTTTACCAAGTGATGATTTTGTATTTAATATCTGGTTATAATGAGATATTTCTTGCTGCATTTCTCTCCACTGAGAATATTCAAAGCAGTTTCTAATATACAGCATTTAGAAGTGTTTGGTGTGTCCACTCTTAAAATGATAATAATTTTTTTGCTCAATAAAATATTTTTAATAACAAAATACATGTAAAATTAGAATTTTATAATTTCCAAAAAGCTGCCTTTATTAACCAAAGTATTTGTTTGCAGTTTTTTATCTGAGAAAATATTTTAAAGCCCTTATAAAACTTAAATTTTATTTTTAAAAAATTAACTTAAAAATTCTTGCCATGTTGCTGGGCATACCACTGCTGTCTCTGCTTGCGGTTTTCCAATTCTGTGAGAAGAGCCTGTCTGTAGGCTTCATACATTTTAACAATCTGTTCCAGTTCTTTCATGAAAAGCAACTTTAGCATACCCTGGTATGTATCCAGGTCAGCCAGCTGGAAGAGTTCCCACTTCAGAATGTGGTCATATCTGTGTTAAAACATAATCATGCATATGTTCACAACACATACAGAAATATGTATTTACAGCAACAAACTGATCTATTTTTATAAAGATCAATTTTATTATATCTACAGAAACCATAAAGCTTTAATTAAAAATAACTGAGTTGTTATTTAAATATACTACTTTTTTAGGGAGAGAACTGCTGATACTACTTCATTTCAATTGAAGTTAAAAAATAATTTGTCCAATTATTGTACTATTAACATTAGACAACAATGAACACATTTCAAATCACTGTGGTTCTATAATTTCAGAAGAATACATATTCTGCGCTTATTCATAAGTTCACCTAAAGTTTAACTGTCAGAAAGTTAAGAATACTTTAGACCATATTATCCCAAAGACAATACACAAAAATGGGCAAAGTCACTTGTGTTATTAGCATTGACAAAACTTTCTGAGGACTGCTGTTCACTACAGCAGTCAAGGAACTAAATAAAATAGGAATGAACAGGAACCATCATTCGTGGGCTCTTTTCCTGAGGTTGAGTATACATTATTAAAACAAAATCAAGCAGAAAGAGAAGAATAAGTTCTTTTCAAAATGAGAGTCAGTAGACTGTAGAAGTATGTGGGGAAGGACTCATGTTAGCTTGTATTTACATACATCTCAGAAGGCCTTTTAGTCCTCCTTCAATGGTAAGATGATCCCATACTGACAGGGAAGTATGCAACAAAAAGGAGTAATTTACACTCTGAACTGAAAGGCCTGAAGACATAACTCTGATCTAATTTTTCCATCTTACAGATCACAAAAGTGAATCTAAAGAGGCTATATATTTCTTGCAAAACTGTTTAGTGACCAAAAAATGAAAAGGCAGAGTTATGGACCAAATTACTTCAGCATAATAGTTTTGAATGCTGAGATTAGATAAAGAACTTGAATGACAGCAGGTCATACACCTGTATGATACTGAAACTGTCCTTCTCAAATATTACAGATATAATCAGGAGCTTTGACCATAAATTCTAGAAAATTTATTTATTTTTAAAAATATTTTATTTATTTATTTGATAGACAGAGATCACACAAGCAGGCAGAGAGGCAGGCAGAGAGGGGAGGGGAGAAGCAGGCTCCCTGATGAGCAGAGAGCCCGATGTGGGACTCGATCCCAGGACGCTGGGATCATGACCCGAGCCGAAGGCAACGGCTCAACCCACTGAGCCACCCAGGCGTCCCTAGAAAATTTATTTTTAATAGTCATTTATAGTATTTCCTACCCAATGATCCTTTGTTTGGTAATTCATTTAATATCTTATTCCAAAAGGATCCTCTAATATATTTTTTTAATGTTTTTTAAAAAGGGAAAGTAAACAAACAATGAACAGTCAGACTGTGCCTGGCACATTAACTTCTATTTCTGTACAACTTGGGTACGTGTAACCAGAATACCAGGAGCACAATATGCAGGACCACAAGATAAATATATCTTGTTGGATCCCAAATTTACCCCCTTAATTACTCGAGTGCTGCACTCTATTAATAGGTATATTTGGTAGAAAGCTTTATATTCTCTTTAGTGGGAAACTCCAACATAAATTAGAGATACCTAAGAAATACTCAATGAGCCTCTATGAAGTAACAGTTTTGTTTCCTAGAACCTCTGTTATTCATGTAGCTTAAGATCTTATTTGTTTGAAACAAGTTCCTTATTCCTAGCAAAAAATCTTAATCCTCTAGAGTCAGAATTCCATAGCTAATGGGCATTTCAGCAATGTCAACTGATTCAAAACGCTTAAATTTATGCCAGTTGAACTGTAAGAAAATTAAAGCTTATTTATTATCTGTGCTTTCTAGCAAGGAAAAAGAAAGAAGACTAAATTGATAACTATCATACTTGTTTTAAGATATGAACATCATTCTGTATAAGCATTCTAGTTTTATAAAAAGGAAAAAAAAGCTTCAGGCAATTTTCTAACTTCCCAAGCACAGCATTTAGCATCAAAAAAAGGATTAAGGGTAGAAGCAAAAAAAATCAGAAAATTACAGAAAATCCTTCGGGACGAAGAAAACATGCTCTAAAAGGGCACAGGTTAGAAAAGTATGAAAGGTACCCATGTGCCTTCCAAAATCTTGCCCCTGCCATTTTTACGGAATTACTTCCCTTCTCATGTAATACTTCCTGATATTGTTTTGTAAATGTCTTAACTAGACAAATCATCTGATTCCCCAGTTTAATTTTTAGTCACTTATCGTTTAAATATACAGGTAGGGGCGCCTGGAATGGCTCATATGGTTAAGTGTCATCAGACTCTTGATTTGGGTCAGAGTCATGATCTCAGGGTCCTGGGACTGAGCCCTGGTGTTGGGCTACCTGCTCAGTGGGGTGTCTGCTTGTCTCCCTCTCCCTCTGCTCCTCCCACCATGTGCTCACTCTCTCAAATAAATCTTTAAAAAATACATATACAGGTGGGACCCCTGGGTGGTTCAGGTGGTTAAGCATCTGCCTTCATGATCTCAGGGTGCTGGGACTGAGTACTGCCTGGGGCTCCCTGCTCAGCAGGGAGTCTGCTTCTCCCTCTTCCCTCCCCACCACTCATGTGCTCCCGTGCACACTCTAATAAATAAAATCTTTAAAATACACACACACATACACACACAGGTAAATCATTCAGAAAATAGGCTATAAATTACTTCAGTAGCCTATGCTTATTGTAGCACTTACGCTGTTTTTCCTAGGACAGTATTCTACTTATAAATAGCCCATATATGTAAACATCAATTGCTATAATCCTACAAACAATGTGTTTACACTTCAGTGGATGTGGTCTTTAAGGAGCCAAAAGTGCTGCTATTTCCAGCTCCATCGATCACGATGCAGCCCAAGTCCTTTCCTCATGCCTGCCTCCTGTAACAATGTGCCCACTCTTCCTTTCTGCCTTCACCCAGAGCTGAGGCAATGGTGATGCTGCAAGACTGCCAAGCCGTAGGAATAAAATACAATTCATGCCACAGCACTGTTGGGGACTGATGTCGGCGTGTGTGTGTATGAAATAAATACGTTCTTGATGGTCTTTTTCCTGTTGTATACTAACCTTATCATTTATTCTGTAGTTCAGCTTGACTACAGTTTTATGATGCATTACAGACTTTTGTAAGCAGCTTCAGGAACATTAAAATTTAAGCTTTACTTAAATTCATAAATAAAAATTTAGAATATAATCTAAGTCAAGTTTGGAAGTATATGTAAAAAGAGACAATTTAAAAATTTTAAAATTTCAGGAACTTAGAAGATTGGCAATTTTTAGTAAAAGGAAAAAACATGCTAGTTTTTTGACTAAAACTTTTCCTTTTGTTAAGTAAATGATTCTTCATTATCTTCTTCATAAATAACAGCTCATCCTTTGTTGATAACAATGTTAACCATTTCCACCTTCTTTAGAGACAAAAATTTTGGACCAACTAAAACGAGAGGTACCTAAACCTCTCGTTTTAAGTTTTTAAGCAGCAAAGAAGTACCTGCTCTTGTTTCAGTCTGGCTCATTTTGAGAGTCCTGACCTATTTGGAAAAAAAACTAAGTTGCTCATTTCTAAAGTTTTAAAGCTAGCTCACAGAGCCAGAGTGGAAAGGGCTATAATCTTTGGGAGTCTGTTTCTTTTCATAAGCAGAAAGGAATTCCATTTAAGTATGATCTTTTTCCCCAAGAAGGAAAGTTTTTATGTTATTTCTAATGATGATTATAAAGTAGAAAGAATAACCCTCCTCAATCTTACCAACTCCCAGAAATAAGAAAATTTAACAGTTGGGCATATATTATTCCAGATTTAAGGAAAATGTAAACATACATATTATATCAGTATATGAACAAAGACTACACATACTGGTAGGTCAAGTGGCATCAAGAGTGAAAGAAGAGATGGAAAACGGGTTTGAAAAGTCCATCTGCGGGGCGCCTGGGTGGCTCAGTGGGTTAAGCCGCTGCCTTTGGCTCAGGTCGTGATCCCAGGGTCCTGGGATCGAGTCCACATCAGGCTCTCTGCTCAGCAGGGAGCCTGCTTCCCCTTCTCTCTCTCTGCCTGCCTCTCTGCCTACTTGCAATCTCTCTCTGTCAAATAAATAAAATCTTAAAAAAAAAAAAGCATGGTTTATATCTTGCAAAATAATATTTATAATTAAAATCTTTTTAAAAATTACAGTGTCAGGGCTTAAATTTGACTTGGAAAAGAAGAACCAATGCTTTGGGACTAGAACCCTAGAAGATGGTTTTGTCTCCACAAAGATTAACAACTGTGTATTTGCAGACTGAGAAGAATGTTTATGTTGGCCAAAAATTAATAAATAATTCATAGTAAATGACCAATAGCTTTATGAGAATGTTAATCTGGCCTAAATAAGTGAATAATAATCAAATAATTATGACACATATCCTTGAGGTAACCAACCATTCAAATTAAAAGCCTGAAATCAAGCTAATAAAAACAAATGGCTCTAAGCAAGAAAGATAACTTCTAAAATCACTAGGCTAAAGGCATACACATAAGCCCTTTCCCTGCCACTTATACACACAGTTGGTAAATACATAATATGGTAAAAAAATTTAGATCAGAGTTGGCTTAACCCCTTGCAAATTTTGTTTCAATGATCATCCTTTAAAATTATGGAAAAGAGTTACTATTTCAAAAAAGTATATATGAAAGGTTTTACATCCCTTTTTTTAAATATCAAAGATTTAATTTTTTTCCCAAATTCACTGTCCAATCATCTTAAACTATCTAAAACTCTTCTTTGGGCTATTTTATGCTATTAATTTTGGTTTCTGAAATACAAAAAAGAAAGAGTGAGGCTACAAAAACCAGGAATTAAATATTACCTTACAGAGTTGTTAAAAGTATATGCAATCATATACAAAATGCCTAGCAAAGTTTAATAAGAATTTAATAACTGCTCAGTATATATTTATTAATAAGTTATTAATGACAAATATTAAGAGTATGATCCTTGAAACTGGAGATAAAGGTTCCAAATCTACCACTTAATAGCTGTATTTTCTTAGCAAAGATAGAGCCTCCATTTTTTTTCACCTGTAAAATGGCTTTTGGAAAGATTATATGAGATAACATATATAAAAGTTTAGCATCATAAGATATACAAAGGAAGCACTGGATAATCAGTAACTATTTGCTTTCAAAAACTCTCTTTTCAGGGGTGCCTGGGTGGCTCAGTGGGTTAAAGCCTCTGCCTTCAGCTCAGGTCATGATCCTGGAGTCCAGGGATCAAGCCCCACATCCGGCTCTCTGCTCAGCGGGGAGCCTGCTTCCTCCTCTCTCTCTCTGCCTACTTGTGATCTCTGTCAAATAAATAAAATAAAATCTTTAAAAAAAAAACCTCTCTTTTCTGAAACCATGGCACTTTGTATATGCCAGTGTTATTAATCTTTATCATGTTGGGTTATTGATCTGAGTATTTACTTCTGTTTTCCCAGAAGAGAAAAATTCTTTGAGGCAGCTTTCATTCATTCATGATTGTATTTCAAGAATAGTCACTATGTCTACTATGTCACCCAGTAAATATCCTCAATGAGCGTGGCAAATTCACAGTCATTTTAAAAACTACCCACCTATTTTCTTCTTCAGTGGAGCTTTCCTTGCTCCAGTCATATCATAAGAAGCCCTTTTAAGTGCTTATGCAAAGCAGTCACCATGCCATGTGCTTGAAAATGCATGATCACTTAACCCTCAGAGCTCAGTAGAGAGGAAAAACTTAGATCTAAGTTCAGTGACTTGCTCAAGGTCATTCAGTATGTAGGTGATGAAGCCAGAAATCAGACTCCATTTCCTTCCTGCATGATCTTTTTATTTTTTATTATTATTCAAAGATTTTATTTATTTATTTGACAGACATAGATCACAAGTAGGCAGAGAGGCAGGCAGAGAGAGAGAGAGGGAAACAGGCTCCCTGCCAAGCTGAGAGCCCGATGCAGGGCTTGATCCCAGGACCCCGAGATCATGACCTGAGCCAAAGGCAGAGGCCCAACCCACCGAGCCACCCAGGTGCCCCAACAATGCAGCATTTTTTTTTTTTTAAGATTTTATTTATTTATTTGACAGAGAGAGAGGGAGAGAGAGCAAGCAAGCACAGGCAGAGGCAGAGGGAGAAGCAGGCTCCCTGCCGAGCAAGGAGCCCGATGTGGGACTCGATCTCAGGACACTGGGATCATGACCTGAGCCGAAGGCAGCCGCTTAACCAACTGAGCCACCCAGGCGTCCCCTTCCTGAGTGATCTTGACCACTATTCTATACCTCTACCCCCAAGAATCATCATCATCATCTTTACTAAGCTCTCTTAATGTGCAAGGTATTATCATAAAAATACTTTAGATGGACTATTTTATTGAATTCTTAATAACCTTAAGAGTAGGCACTATTCCTACCCCTAATTTACAGAAGACAAAACCAAGTTAAGCACTCTGCAAGGGGTTACACAGCTAAAAGGTATCCATGAACTCAAATCATCTCATCCCAGAACTTGTAGCCACTACCTGTATTATTTCCTCAACACCCCTGTGTCCTGCTGCTTCATCCTTGTATCTTGGACTTCCTTGGGTCTGTCCTTTTATCACACGGTATGTATCACTTATTTACAAGTTAATCTTCCCTAGGAGGACATAAGCTTATTATATCCCTAATATAACACAGGTCTGCATACAAAGAAAGTGAAGAATCAGTAAATGTTTGCAGAACTTATATTTCTAGTCAATGATTTTCAAATTTTATAAGCTGTGATAAACCTTCCTCAAGTAAAATAATTTTTAGAAGCCCAATATTAAGAGAAAAAACACAGTGCTATGTGGGTTAAGCAGCCCAGAGACTTTGGTTCCACTCACCCCTCAACAAAACTATGTTGTAAATTCACTTACTTCACAGGGGCTCGAGCATAAACCTGAAGCCAGTCAGGAATTTCTGCAGTGTGATATGGATTTGCAGGTACCAGAAGGGACTGATTTCTTTCGGTTTGCTGTGGCTGATATGTGACAGGAGGGGGTTGGTCATACCGAGGTACGCTAAAAAAAAAGAATCGACATTCATCAGGATAAAGGCTCTAAATCTAAACAAGAAATTGTAAAGAACAAATAATATTTAAACGTTTTTCAATGTGCCTCTTGCCCAAACTGAACTCCTTCTACCACCTAAAAAAACCACAGAAGTCTGATTTTTTTTTTTTAACCACACCATAAGGTGAAGTAAAATACACCTTCTTTTGGAAACTAGTAGGTCACTAGTGATGAATATAAACCCAAACTAAATATTTACAATTTTTTTTTTAGGATTTTATTTGAGAGACAGAGAGAGAGAGGACAACTGGGAGGAGGGGAAGAGGGAGAGGGATAAGCAGACTCGCCCCTAAGGAGGGAGCCCAAAGTGGGACTCAATCCCAGAACCCAGAGATCATGACTTGAGCCAAAGTCAGACACTTAACCAACTGAGCCACACAGGTGCCCAAAAATCTTTACATATTTTTAAGAGATTTCTTCTGTGTGGTATTTATTCTTTTCAAGGAACTTAAAAGGAAGCTATAAAAAATTTGGAGCTAATTATTACCTTTATACTGAGGCTTAAAACTTAAATAATAATTTTCAGTAATAACTAGTAATTAGCTGTAAATTTATACTGGAAAGGTTGACAGTTTCTCTCAAAATGAGAATGGATGCTTTCTTCCTCCTGTAGGCTGAAAAGGTGATTTGGAATATGTGGGAATGAGAACTGTGCTTGAATTATCCACATTAACTATTTTCTGCTTTTACCAACTTATGAGAGCATATGGGAGAGTTGAGTTAGAGTTGATTAGAACCTATTTTAAATCACAGAGACTTAAAACGAAAAGAAAAAAACTGACCATGCTTTTAGTTCTAATAGCCTAACTAGTGGGACAGAGAGAATAGCAAGAGGAGGAGGGAGTTATATGGGGAAAATGCTAAGGAAAAAAGCACTGAACCACTCGAAGCCTAAAGACTGAAATTTGGAAGCCAAATGATCTATTCCAGAACAGAGGACAAAACCGGGAGAGCCTGCTCAAAACATCAATATTTATGTGTATATCAGAAAAGGTCACTGCAATACTAAACTAGGATTAAAATAATTGTTAGGCTGTGATTAACAATTTAAAGATCAATGTCCAGATGGCATTGCAATTTTATATTTATCTCTTCTTTCATTAGTAGGTACTAAGTAGGTACGAAGTGAAATATCCCTTAACAGCACAACTTGGGGGTGGGAAAGAACTGAGGCTTTGAAGTCAGGCCTGAGGTTTTTAACCTCAGTTTGGCTACTTCATAAGTTATATGAATGGGGGGCAAAACTGCTTCACTTCTCTAAGCTTCAGCCTTCTTATTTGTAAAATTGGAATAAATTCATAGTGAAAATGATTTTTCTCAACAATAAATGAGCTAGTTGTCAAGTGTTCTGTATAATGATTAGCATAATAAGAGACAATCAAAAATAGTTATTAATACTATCTATGTGAGCTTAAGAAAGATTGTGTCTCTCCAGTTTAATGTCTACAGAGCTCAGGGCGCCTGGGTGGCTCAGTGAGTTAAAGCCTCTGGTCATGAAGCTCAGGTCATGATCCCAGGGTCCTGGGATCAAGTCCTGAATCTGGCTCTCTGCTCAGCAGGGAGCCTGTGTCCCCCCCCACGCTCTGTGCCTGCCTCTCTGCCTACTTGTGATCTCTGTCAAATAAATAAATAAAATCTTAATGTCTACAGAGCTGGTAAGAGCAGCAAATTTTGAAAACTATAATAATTCTGTAATAATGTAAGATTACTGATGATAAACAGAAAAGTCAGCTCAATATACTCTCAAATCTGGTTGTCTGGACCACAAAGTCTTCTGCCACCTGGTGACAGCAATCTGTAATCATGTTTAGTTCTTTTTTTTTCCCTTTTTGCCTTTTCCATCATTCTTTGTCAGCAAACACCTGGCTGCACTCCCACTATGTGCCTGCCTGTGTGTTGGATGCTGGGACACAGCAGGGATAAGTGAAATTCATCCCTGCCCTTGATGGGAACTGTGATCAGGTCAGAGGAGGACTCTAAATTACTCCCAGGTCACAGGCCTGAAAATGGAGGCCAGCAGCTTGCCTGTAATGGTTTAGAGAGTAGGCAAAGAGACCAGAGCCCAACACAGGCAGAGAAATTGGTCTGGCTCTTTTGAAGTGATGACAAGTTCAGTTGTTCAATTAACACTGACTGAATACCACTAAATGGAATCGTTGGGAAAAGAAACTTTTCCAAGTTGAATGAATAAATCCAAATATGTAAAATGACACAATAGTGGCACCTGAGTGGCTCAGTGAGTTAAAGCCTCCGCCTTTGGCTCAGGTCATGATCCCAGGGTCCTGAGATCAAGCCCTGCATCGGGCTCTCTGCTTAGCAGGTATCCTGCTTCCCTTCCTCTCTCTCTGCCTACTTGTGAGCTCTGTCAAATAAATAATAAATAAAATATTTAAAAATAAATAAATAAAATGATACAATAATGATAAAGCTTAGTTTTCTAGGTGGTGATATTAAAGTGTATTTTCATAACAATTTTAATGGTTTTAAAAAATGGAGAAGTCTCGGGGCGCCTGGGTGGCTCAGTGGGTTAAAGCCTCTGCCTTCGGCTCAGGTCTTGATCCCTGGGTTCTAGGATGGTTCTAGGGCTCTCTGCTCGGTGGGGAGCCTGTTTCCTCCAATCTCTCTCTCTGCCTGCCTCTCTGCCTACTTGTGATCTCTGTCAAATAAATAAATAAATAAAAATCTTTTAAAAAAATGCAGAAGTCTGCTATAACTGAAGATCATATTATGCTAAATGATACTAAGAACACCTATCAACATGCTGATGATATTCCACCCATTTTAAATATTATGGCTCAGAGGTAGTTAACAGGAATTTATTTGTAATTTCATGACTAAGCTGGTACGAGTTTTTTTATGTACTTTGAAATCCTGTGTGTGTATTTTACATTTACATATACAGCATACCTCAATTTGGATTAACCACCTTTCAAGTGCTCAATAGTTACACATGACAACTGGCTACAATATTCACAGGGCTAACAGTCAGGACATACTGAGACCTACTGATAAGCCCAAAGGACCACTGGTTACATTTATTGAATACATCTGGGATATTTTATACAGTTCCAGTTTTCACTTTCTTGCCTGGCAACAGTGAGAAACAGAACATAAAAAGTCAGAAATTGAATAAAACAGAAAGATGCTATAATTCAGAAGTATATTTTGACAAAGTAAGAGGGAGGTCTGTATTATTTATAGAAATTTAAATGGAAAGAGACAGGTTTTAATTATTTCAATTTCTGGGTATCTAAAATAAAAAACATTCTGGTATATTAAAACAATCTGATCACATGAATACTGATGGTGTTTTTGAGACTGTTTTACAAAGTTTTTTAAATTATTACTAAAATATATTACCAAATCATTACTAAATACAAATTCAAAGAAAAATGTCATAAGTCTTCAAATATCAAACTTTAGGGTGCCTTTCTCTTTGATGAAAATATGAGCTCAAAATCTAACATTAGATAATCTCAAAACAAAAAGTTGAAAATAAAATTGATACTATACCTAGGAGCACAGGGATGCCTATACTGAGCCTTCTTATTTGTGTGATCTACATAATAGGTTCCGAATTCTGATGACTCAACTCGTTCCCATCCTGGAGGAAGTCCTTCTCGCTCAAGAGGATGGCTCCAATGAGTTGTATTTGTGTTGTGGTCTATATAGTATTTCCTCCCTCTCATTGTCCAGTCCACAGACCAGCCAGGAGGAAGAGGTAAATCTTCAGAACCATGGTTAGTTAAATTTCCTAAAGATGTAGCAGCAACTCTCCCAATACCTGAGAAGAAAGATAGAAAAAGAAGAAATAGAATAATTATTCAAAGCTAAAAATTATCGTATCTGTGAAATAGTCACAAAATTAACTATCCTAATTATACTCTTCTGTTAAAATTCATGATTTTATAATTATAAGTAAGAATTTTCATAAAACTAACCAGTATTACTAAAATTTAATTACAAAAAGAAGGAGGAACAAGACTCCCTCTCTGAAATTAGTTTTGGTTGATGCCTCTATCACCAGGCTACACAAACATTTAACTATTAGCAAAGCTACTAAATATGTATACTGCTTAAAGAAAAGTGAAGAAAATAAAATTTCACCACATTCAAGATTTAAGATTTGACATTTCACCTAAAACAGAAAGAAAAAAAACAAAAACCAACTTGTAAAACTGTCCAGTATATAATTTAAGTATGATCTAGCTGTCCCCAAGAACCATCAGGTAAATTTATCAAGGTCGCAACATATAAGGTTAACATACAAAAATCAATTGAGTATTTGCATACTAACAACAACTGGAAACAAATTACACCACTTATTATAGCTCCAAAAAATCAAATATTTACATATAAATAAAACAAAATATGGACAACAAATTATGTGCAGAATCTGTAAGCTGAAAACTATAAAACAGTGATGAAAGAATTAAAAGAACCTACCATGTTAACGGATTGGAAAACTCAACATAGTTAAGATGCCAATTCTTCCTGAAATGACCTTTAAGTTTAAGATAATTCCAATCAAAATTCTAGCAGGAGTTTGTAGGTATAGACAGAAACAGTTGGGCTCTAAAATGTGGAAAGGCAGAACCAGAGAAGCCAAAACATTTTTAAAAATAAGAATAAAGTTGGAGGATTCATGCTACCTGATTTTTTAAAGTAATTTCTATGCACAACGTGGGCACAAACTCATGATCCCAAGATCAAGAGTCATGTGGTCTACCAACTGAGCCAGCCAGGTGCCCCTCGTACTACATGATTTTTAAGACTTACTATAAAGATAGAAGTAATCAAGACAATAAGGTATTGGCAAAAGAACAGACAGATCAATGGAACAAAGAGTCCTAAAATAGACCTACACATACACAATCAATAGATTTTTAACAAAGGTAAAAAGGCAATTCTATAGAGAAATGGTAGTTTTCTAACAAATGATGTTGAACAACTGGACATCCATACGCAAAAAAAATTAATCACAATCTATACCTTCCACCTTCTATAAAAATGAACTTAAGGGGCACCTGGATGGCTCAGTGGGTTAAAGCCTCTGCCTTCGGCTCAGATCATGATCCCAGGGTCCTGGGATCAAACCCTGCATCAGGCTCTCTGCTCAGCAGGGAGCCTGCTTCCTCCTCTCTCTCTGCCTACGTGTGATCTCTGTCAAATAAATAAATAAAATCTTTAAAAAAAAATGAACTTATGATGGATCATATACCTAAATGTAAAACATAAAAACCATAAACCTTTTAAAAGAAAAAGGATAAGTTTTCGTGACCTTTCATTAAGCAGAGTTCTTAACCATGATGCTCAAAGTGCAATCCATGAAACAAATATTGAATTGGACTTTGTCATAATTAAAAATGTTTGCTCTATGAAAGACATTATGAAGAGAAAAAAAATCAAGCTACAGACTGGGAGAAAATACTTCCAAGTCACATACTGGACAAAGGACTTTAATCCAGAATTCATAAAGAATTCTCAAAACACTAGGAAAGTATTTTAAACGGGCAAAAGATGTGAACAGGCACTTCAAAGAAGATATTTAGATGGTAAATGAGTAGAAAAAAAATGCTCAAATCATATTAACCATCAGGGACACTGCAAAAACCCCTACAAATTAAAACTACAATGAGAGGATAATACACATCTATGAGAATGGCCAAAAAAGAAAAAAAATCTAACAACATAAGTTGTGATGAGGAGGATGTGGAGCAACTGAAATTCTCATACACTGCTGATAGAAATGCAAAATACTTCAGCTACTCTGGAAAACACTTCAGCAAGGTCTTACCAAGTTAAAAATGTTTTCCATATGATGCAGCAATTCTATTCCCAAATATTTAACCTAGACAAATGAAAATGCTTCTTCACACAAAAACCTGTATGAGGATGTTTATAGTATTGAAAAAGGAAACAACCCACATGTCCTTCAAGAAAATAAGTAAACTAGTACAATCATACAGTGGAATCTACTGTAAAAAGGAACTAATTATCGATACATACAACAACATGGATAATCTCAGAGGCATTACACTGAGTGAAAGGAGCCAGCCTCAAATGGCTGTAAACTGTATGATTCCGTTCTTATGAAATTATTACAAGGCAAAACAACTAGGACAGAAAATTATGGTTGCCAGGAATTTGGGGTAGGGTGAAAAGCCTAAGCAACTGTCATAAACCAAAGAACACTTACCACACAAAGGGAGAGCAATGACGTAATTTTTAGGAGTGAATGAAATGTCCTATAAACTGTCTAGGCATTACATCAATATAGATAGATAGAGATATATATCAAAATTCATAGAACCCTGTACCTTAAAAAAACCCTTAACTTTACTGTATGTTATTTGGGGGAGCGGGAGAGGGAGAATAACCTGGCTACATTGTTTCTCACATAAGAATAGTAATTGTGTATAACTAATCACCCCAAATTCCAAGATTCATTTAGTTTATGTCCATAGGTTATTGGGTTAAGCCTCTGCCTTCAGCTCAGGTCATGATTTCAGGGTCCTGGGAATGAGCCCCGCGTCAGGCTCTCTACTCAGCGGGGAGCCTGCTTCCCCCTCTCTCTCTGCCTGCTGCTCTGCCTGCTTGTGATCTCTCTGTCAGATGTATAAATAAAATCTTAAAAAAAAAAAGACTAAGCAACTGTCATAGACAAAGGACACTAAGGAGAAATGACAACTGCATGCAATGTAGTACTCTGATTGGATCCTGGAACAGAAACCTGGCATTAATGAAAAAACTGGCAAAATCTAAATAAACCTTGGAGTTAATAAAAAATTCTTGACTTCGCAGACACTAAAAATAAAAAAACTACTGTTTACCTTTGGAGGTAGCTAGGATGCCAATTCATCATCTTAAAAACTAGTAATAAAGAGAAAGATTTAGTATTTATCTTTTTTTTTTTTTAAGATTTTATTTATTATTTATTCGTAAGAGAGAGAGGGAACACAAGCAGGGAGAGTGAGAGAGGGAGAAGCAGACTTCCCGCTGAGCAAGCAGCCCGATGTGGGGCTCAATCCCAGGAGGTTGGGATCATGACCTGAGCTGAAGGCAGACGCTTAACAACTGAGCCACCCAGGTGCCCCAGTATTTATCCTTTCTTATATGAAGAGCAACCACATAATTGATGAGATAGTTCTTCATTATAGAAGTCCAACTAATAGAGAAGAGAGGACAGAAATTAGAGTATCACCCTCTGTAACACCTAATAAAATACTGGATCTAGCCAATAATCATTAACGGTTATCAAATCAACAGGTAAAGGGCCGATGGAGAACTTCATGATGAATGAACTGTGCTGGTATCTGATCCCATCATCAATTTTCAGATCAAAAAGAGAAATTAGTGAGTATGTGTCTCTGGAACTGATGCAGCAGAATGTATACAACAGCATCTATGAACTATTTCAGCAAAAAGAAAAATGCAAGAAAGAAAATAAACACAATCACAGTATTGTTTGAAAAGAAAGGCATATACTTCTAAAACATATGGGAACTATAGAACAAAACAAAGCTAACAAGCCTTTTGGTGAAACTGACCCTGGCTTCTGTCAAACTGCAACTGAAGGCTTATTTAATAAGTGTAACTTAAGCAATTTCTGTACTTAAAGAAAAAATGTTTAAACAAAAAAGAAATAAGGCAATGTACTAAAGACATGTACATAGCAAATAACTTTAAAATCACACTTTAAAGCACTCAATGGCTTTATATTTTCTCATACTTCCATCATTAGAAATGTTGTACTACTGGCCATAACCAATGATGGAAATTAAAAAAAAATTAAAGTCAATTCATTGTACTCATACTGACTTATTCATAAGAACCATAAATTTTTTTTGCCCAACAGAGGTCCCCCTAGAAATATACAAACAGATTTTTAAATACAACATTTTTAAAAATAAAAACTCTTGGGCGCCTGGGTGGCTCAGTGGGTTAGCCTTCGGCTCAGGTCATGATCTCAGGGTCCTGGGATCAAGGCCCAAATTGGGCTCTCTGCTCAGTGGGGATCCTGCTTCCCCACCCTTCTCTCTGCCTGTCTCTATGCCTACCTGTAATCTCTGTCAAATAAATAAATAAAATCTTAAAAAAAAAAACTCTTATAGTAAAAAATAAATAAAAAGGTACAAACTTAGAGATTATTAAAGTTGTGACAGTTTTATTAATCTGCTTAGAAAGTCCAAACTTCTGGGGCGCCTGGGTAGCTCAGTGGGTTAAGCCTCTGCCTTCGGCTCAGGTCATGATCTCAGGGTCCTGGGATCGAGTCCCGCGTTGGGCTCTCTGCTCAGCAGGGAACCTGCTTCCCCCCCCTTCTCTCTCTCTGCCTGCCTCTCTGCCTACTTGTGATCTCTCTCTGTCAAATAAATAAATAAAACCTAAAAAAAAAGTCCAAACTTCCATATACTGAACTTGCCTAAATCTAGAAAAACATATACCTCTCCATTTAAACAATATTAGGTACCAAACACCAAATTTAAACTACAAAAAATGTGAAATTCATATTTAGAGGAAATACAAAGGCCTCTCTGTAGAAACTCTTATTTTCCAGAATTAAACCTCAACAATTTGACAAGGGCGCCAAGATATCCTCAAAGTTCTTAACAGGCTCATCAGCTTTACCAATGCCTTGTAAAACCATGATTCCTAACCTTCCATGATACACTCCACTTTCACTTTCTGAAAGTGCCATGTGCACTAATTTTTTTAAACTATTTGGGATAATTTTATAAAACCTATTGAGAGGAGAATGTGCAATACAAAAAAAAAACCTAAAAATGAGATTTAAAACAAAACATGCCTAGTAATAATATAGGTCTAGAAGACAGGAAAAAGACAGGAGCTCCATCAAGCTCTAACACATGAGACCTCTGCTCTAAGTTCAGCCAGAAAGTTGAAATTTCAACAGCCAAACATGTCAAATCTGGAAAAAGCAGAGAAGAGCATATAACGCTCTTATAAAAGGCACGAACACTAACAGTTATGAGTGTCTCTTCTGACCTGACCCTTTTCCAAATGTATTATTTCATATTCAAAAGAGCCCTATAGGTAATACTATCACTACCAATTTACAAATGAGGAAACAAAGATTCAAGTAAGTTATTTCCAAAATCATAGAATTGGTATACAAGTGACAAAATTACTGCTAACAAAGTAATCAACAAACAAAAGATCAACTGTAATTCTTCAAAGAAAAGTATGACTGCCACTAATAAAAGAAAAAACAAGCTGCCAATTTTGAATTCAATCAATGGAAAAATTTAGGAAACTGTTTCTGAGATACAAGGGAAAAAATTAGTTTTCCATTTTTTTCATTAGTTCCAGAAAAGAATGAGTGGAATTCATAATGCTCAAAATAACTTCCATTTGTAGGGATTAACTGCACAAACACCTTCCATTTATATAAAGTAAGGCATTCATAACTAAATACATTATTTCCCAAACACAACGATATAAAGTATTATTTTGTCTTTCCACCAAGACTTTACTAGATATGTCTCTGAAGAATTTAATTTCATACAATCAGGCAGATATCTGTGAAACCTATACCTATAAAGCTCAAAAATTCTGGTTGACTAATTTTGTATTCTCTGGCTACAGAGAATAAAATGGAATCTGGAACTCTAATGAAGGTCCACAAGCTTCAGGGTAATAAATGCTAAACACTATAGCCCATGTTCCAATTAAGATGTTGATAAAGAAATCTACCTTTTCTCCTCCTCTGCAAAATATTACAAATAAGGTTGTGTCCCTAAAGATTATTAACCCCTTCTCAAAATGATTCTGAGTTCCTTAAATATTTATGCATTTCTGGAGTAAACATTACTTCCATGTTTTTATAAAGGCTGACACTTTTCAGTTTGATTTTGGTAACTTGATTTCAAATCTTTAGTCACCTTTAAAAATCAAAGTTTTAAAAGTCCATTACTTAAAACTGTATAGAACTAAATTACTTAAATGCAAAACAAAGGAATTCATTCTGCCTTTAGTATTCCAACTGAAGACTTCCTGTTAAGAGCCAAATTCCTTCCTTTGGCACATAAAGTAGGTGCCTGCCCAGTACACTGGCCAAAATGTTAAAGGTCAGATTTCACAGCTAAGCCTAAAACTTGCTAGGCCCCGAAACCCCCTGAAATATTATATAAACTGTTTTTGGCTTCTGCCAAATACAATAAAATAAAGTTAGCCCTTAGGTTAAGGTATTTCCTGAAAGTCTAAGTAACCGGCAGGATATACCACTTGCATTAAATCATTACCAAACTATTTTCTTTCATATATTCTTAATGTTTACTACCTTAGTAACAATAATCAAAATTTAAAGGTTGTGAAAATAAATCTGTCTATGGCACATCTTTACCCTCCCACAAACTTACTTTCTCCTTCTCATTCCCTGTAATTCCTTGAATTCTCTTCAGCATTAATCTTGAAAATATGGTAAGTTTCAAGTTTTTTCAAGATGAATTCAAGAAACTTCCAGCTATTGTTTCATATTTCAGATTTTTTCCTTCTGGAAAAGAGAGTTGATAGGCTTTTCTGCTTGGTTAGTTATTGGTTATTAATCCTTCCCTGACACTTAACAGATTCCTTCAAAGAACTGTTTTTTTTCTAAAAGGTAAAACATTAAAAATTATGCTCTGATATAAATTAATTCTATTAAGTGAAATTTCTCAAGCATATCATCAATCTAATGAATGCAAATCTTTCTTTAAAATGACTTTTTGGGGCACCTGGGTGGCTCAGTAGGTTAAAGCCTCTGACTTCAGCTCAGGTCATGATCTCGGGGCCTTGGAATCGAGCAGGCCATGGGGGCTCTCTGCTCGGCAGGGAGCCTGCTTCCCTTTCTCTCTCTCTGCCTGCCTCTCTCTCTGCCTACTTCTGATCTCTGTCAAATAAAAAATAAAAAAACAAAAATAAAAATAAATAAAAATAAAAAAATAAAATGACTTTTTATGGGGCGTCTGGGTGGCTCAGTGGGTTAAAGCCTCTGCCTGTGGCTCAGGTCATGATCCCAGGGTTCTGGGATACAGCTCCGCATCAGGCTCTCTGCTCAGCGGGGAGCCTGCTTCCTCTTCTCCCTCTGCCTGCCTCTCTGCCTACTTGTGATCTCTGTCAAATAAATAAATAAAATCTTTAAAAAAAATAAAATAAAATGACTTTTTAATTTGAAAAAGTATCCAATTAACTTGTATTTTATTTATCCCTAACTCATGATTGGAAAGTTTTAAAGTCTATCATTAAACTTATAAAAAGTATCAGACTGCCTCTAAGAAAGGATCAGTAGGAATTTAGTTCTAGCAGTATTTCCTCAATGATACTTTGTGAATCAGAATTTTTAAAACAATATTTTAACTTGGCATTATTAATTCCTTATACTTTCATTTAGGCAGAAAAGTGTTATGAGTTATCAGTGATATCTGCAATATAAATATACATGATAAAAGTAAGTGTGAAGAACAATCTGTATTTATGGTAAGCTGTGTTAAGCTTTTATTCCTGCTACTCGTCAGCCACCAAAACTGTCTGAAGACTCCAAACTTGAAATCTCTGGATTCGTTCACTTAGTCAACCATTTATGCAGCCAAATGTCTATGCTAATCCTATCTGAATCTTCTCTCTTCCTTATCTCTCATTTCCCATTTGAGGCCAAGTCCCATCAACACAGATGAGTCCCACTTCTCTTTCTGAATGTTTGCAGCCTGAGTCAGGTCCTCATTAACATTTAAAATAATAACCACCAAATGGAAGATTATGAAGTCAATGGAACGCGTAAGTAGCATATAACATTAAGAAACTCATTCAAGTAAAAAGCAGGGATATAAAACTCTACAGCGTATAATCACAGTGTAAAAAAAAAGCCATTAGAAAGATGAAGGAAATAACTGAAACACGATGACTCTCTGGCCTGATGGGCACTTTCCCTTAACTTTTCTGTTTTTTTGCAAATTTTCTACAGTAAGCAATTATTACTCTAAAAAATGATTTTTAAAAACTTACTATTTCGGTTGGTTAACAAATCATTTCTGAGGTTTAAAACTACTTAATATTATAAATAGCCAAAATAAACACCAAAGTATGCAACTGTTTAATCCCTTAACCTAGATGTTTTTTAAAAACAAAAAGGCTCTGGGGTGCCTGGCTGGCTCAGTCCGTGGAGCATGTGACTCCTGATTTCAGCATTGTGAGTTCGAGCCCCACTCCATGATTACTTAAGCGAAAAAAATAAACTTTAAAAAAAAAAAAAAAAAAGACACTCATCCATGCTCATTTCTATATGCCTAGAAAACCTTTCCTCTTTTATGAACCAAAGAGATTCCGATGTCAGCTTTCACAAAATAAGCTGCTTTTACCAACTATTCTCCATTATTCCTCAATTTTCAAAACTTGTGATTTACTTCTCCATAATTTTCATTTTCCCCTTAAAAGCATCATAGACTTGCCCTTTCCTCTCCAATACCACTGGTACCTGAAGTCATCTTTTCTCTAGCAATCTATCCTGAGTACAACTAGTAAACTTAACTGCTTTCATAAAATGACTTGTCTTTGAAATTTGCAATGGCTTCTGTTTGACTCCAAACTGTTTAAATCCTTCAGCTTGCTGCTGGACCATAAATCTCCATTTTACCTCACATCTTCTTTCTTCACATTAGTAGACCCACATAGTTCCATCAATTTACATTTTCACTGTTTTCAGTGGCCTATTCCAAATTCTTCATTTAAATGCCTTTTCTCTGCCCCATTAATCTAAAGTCCAAGCTCAAAGCAAGTCCTATCTCTTTCACGAATCATTCTTAAATATTCCAGCCTACCCTGATCTCTCCTCTGACTCCCTATTGCACTTACTGTCAATACCAGGGTTCTGGGATTACTGTGCATATATTGGTTTTGTTCCCCAAATAAGATACCAGAAAGCAGACACCAAAAATGTCAGAGAAAATGCTAAACACATAAATGGTTAATACTGAATGAATATCGGTGCCTAGGTGGCTCAGTCAGTTAAGCCCTAGGTCAGGACACAATGGGCATGGAGCCTACTTAAGATTCTCTCTCCCTCTTCCTCTGCCCCCTTCCCCCCCCAATACTAAATGAATGTTTTCTACACTCCTGCTCCAAACTGTTTGTCTGTTGTTGTTGTTTTGAGAGAGAGAGGGAGGGTGAGAAAGAGAAACTTAAGTGGGCTCCACACCCAGCATGATGCTGGGCTTGATCTCCTGACCCTGAGATCATGACTTGAGCCAAAATCAAGAGTCAAACACTTTGACAGACTGAGCGACCCAGGTGCTCCTCCAAACTGTTTTTAAGGCACCTTGTTTTAAGTTTCATGGGTTAAAAAGTAAATGTCTCATGTATTTATTTTTATCCTGCCAAGATTTAAAACCTGCAACTTAACCAGGAAAAAAACAATTAGATAAAAAAGTTTAATTTTCAGCTTGCTTCAGTTTATTTAGTGTAATCCAATACTCTGGGAATAAAGTAGAACTATCCATTTCTCCTATCTCTTTTGCTCCTTGTACAAGTATTCCCAAGTTAGCAAATATGGCAAACAGATTTTAAAAAATTGTATGGCCAGGGGCGCCTGGGTGGCTCAGTGGGTTGAGGCCTCTGCCTTCGGCTCGGGTCATGATCCCAGGGTCCTGGGATCGAACCCCGCATTGGGCTCTCTGCTAGGGGGAGCCTGCTTCCTCCTGTCTCTCTCTCTGCCTGCCTCTCTGCCCACCTATGATCTCTGTCAAATAAATAAATAAAATCTTTAAGAAAAAATAATAAATAATAAATAAATAAATAAAATTATATGGCTAATATTTTTATTCCTAAAAGAACAAAAGGACAGACTTCCATTTGAGTCTTTTTGACCAACCTAGGAAGTAATTATTGACCTAGGCAAACAGTTTTGTTAAGAGAAATAGTGTAGACTGCAGCTGAGGAATGATGCAGCTGCCCATGGTATTTTTTTGCCACACCCAATTCTTCCTATCCCCCTTTCCTTTCTCCGGTGTAGGTCCAGGTTCTTTGAAACCCTAACCTTCCCATTTTACCAAACCTAAACCTAGATTCAATCCAACCGTAGACATTAAATTCTCTGGGTTTTCAAGGTTAACAGTCTAGATAACCTTCAGGTAAATACTAAATTTTTATAAAATGAGTTAATAAAATAAATGGGCACAAAATTCTTTCACTCAGCATAGATTACTAATTATTTGTAAGCTGGCTTAACAAAACTGGCAAAATGGAAAAGTATTTTTCTGGGAGTGTGTGTGTGGGGTTCCCAAGAAAATCCAGAAAAAAAGAACCTTTTTAATTGTTAATAAATCTAAACTAATGTAGGATTTGTAATTTTAAGTTACCTGAAGCATGTCTCCCCTGATTCTGTGGCATTCTTTGGAAGAGATCATGGTTGTATTCATAATATCTATAGTCTTCATGTGCACGATCTCCAAGTGGGCGCCTTCTCTGACCATCAAAATAATTATCTGAATAATAATATCGGGAACCAGAGTCTCCATTTTCAACAGCAAAATTAACTTCTGTTAAAAATGACTGAGAAGAGCCATACTCCCTAGGGACATCTGCTAGACTCCGGGCAAGATAAGAAGGTGCAGATAATCTGTTGCTTTCTCTTCTCATTATTTCATGAGGTGTTCTTTGAATTGGAGTTCTAAGAAAACTCTGGTTTCTTGAAACTATTCCATCTCCAGAAGCTGAAAAGGCATTAGGACTTGAATCTGGCAGACAGATATCAGTTCGTCTTGGAATTGTTGGACCATGCCGAATAAATGAAGGCATGAGATCTACAATAAAATAAAACAGAGTAAAATGACCACTTCAGTAAGTAATAATAATCTTTTTCAAAAGTTGTTCATTTATATCTATTACCCCCAAATGCAAAATTTCAATGGATTTAAGCAAACACAATTTAAAATTCTAATTTATGATAGTATCTGGGTATTTTAAAATGAAGGCTAATTAATACTTTCCCATGCAAATGATTTTATAATTTGTACGAATGTGGTATGTGTAAACTCAGTCAGAATCAAACGTATTCTGTATAACACCATACATAACATGATGAAACGTCAGTAAGCTTAATTATGGTTAATGAAATACTCACGAATAAATGTGTAAAAATAAGAAACAACCTAACAGAATTAAGATTTTGTTTTGCTGATTTCACTTCATTTTCAAAATTCCCAAAAATCCTTTTACAAGCAAACACAATTTCAAAAATAAAATAGAACATAATGCTATTCCCAAACATGTAAAAGTGGATTCCTTTAAAAAGACTTTAAAATAATCTGGTTTCCCCTCAGAATTATATAATACCAGTACATAATCAAATACTGGAAAGTAAAAAAACTTAGGTATGAAAATTAAAAAATAAAAAGATCTCATTTCAAAGAGGCACAAATGTTCAATCAGTTAAAAAAATGCCAAACCTGAAACTATGGCTCCCTTAAGAACAAGTAATTATAATTCAAAACAGAAGATAACAGTAGACAATGGCCTTCAGGATATAGTACTTCTGAATACAGAACTTAAGTGGCTTAGACATGCCAGGTTACAAAGCAAATAACTTCGTAATATGAAAAAAATTAGATTTGGAAACTTTTATTCATTTATTAAGTACACAATATTAGATAGCACTGATATTAATAAGGTTCAAAAGCTAACTCTAGACAGAAATTAATACCCAAATAAATGTGCTTTAAAGTATGGCTCACATGGAGTATCTGGGTGGCTCAGTCAGTTAAGCATGGGACTCTTGGTTTTTGGCTCAGGTCATGATCTCACAGGCTGTGAGATCAAGCCCCACCATGGGCTCTGTGCTCACCAGGGAGTCTGCTTGAGATTCTCTCTCCCCCTTCCCTCTGCCTCAACATGAGCTCACTGGCATGCCCTCTCTCCATCGCAAATAAATAAATATTTAAAAAAAAAATAAACTATGGCTAACACATTTCATGATTTCAAGTAATGTTTAATAAAGTTTATTTGCAGCAAACTGCAAGCTATCATAAATTTAGCTGAAAACCTAAGAGCATATGTAACTGAAAAATAAGCTTATAAAAAAGGGTATAAAAAAATCAATTCTCAGGGGGCACCTGAGCGGCACAGTGAGTTAGGCCTCTGACTCCTGAGTTCAGTCAGTCCTGATCTCAAAGTCCTGAGATCAAGTCTCCCATCAGCACTGAGCAGAGTCTGTTGCTCTCCCTCTCCCGCCGCTCCTCCCCCTTGCTCAGGCTCATGCTCTCTCTCTCTCTCTCAAATAAATACATAAATCTTTTTAAAAAAGAAATAAAAATAAAATAAAAATAAAAAAAAAATAAAAGAAATCAACTTTCAGGGGGTGCCTGGCTGGCTCAGTGGAAAGAATGAGGGGCTCTTGATCTCAGGGTCGTGAGTTCAAGTCTCACACTGAGTCTACGTAGAGATTACTCAAATAAATAAACTTAAAAAATAAAAATTAATTTTCTAATTACTGATGTACCCACTGATCTATCTTCTTGTTCTATAAGAAAGCACTGAAAATACAAGGATAAATATCTAAGGCTGATGATGCAGTTATTATTTTAAAAACATACTCTCAACACCTTTCTGTGTGCTCCTGGGTAAATACTAGGAACCTCTATGAACAGCTTTTCCAATTAAGAATGAAGTAATGCTAAATAAAATCTTTAAAAAAAAAAAAAAGAATGAAGTAATGCTTAAGTCACAAAGTTTGCAGGAGCTTCCAAGAAGGGCACTTACACAAAGCGCCCACTATGCAGTATGAACATCTAAATATTAGTTCCTTACCTCACAAATGTTCTGAACACACAAGCAAGAATTAAAAAATCAAAAGATTCAGCTGAGAAAGCCGAATCAAATGCTTAAACTGAAAACTGTGGCAGGGAGGCAGAGAGAAACTATTAAAGTTTAAACAAACAAACAAAAAAAACCTTCTTGGCAATTTCTCCTAAAGTACGATAGAAATTTTTGCGTAATTCGCCTTTTTTTGTTGTTGTTGGGAGTCCGGGAAGGAAGGTGGTATTTGAAGCAATTCTCACTTAAACACCCGAACACACATGATTTTCGCTTTTCTAAGATCTGAGACTGTTGATGAGGCTTTGGATAGGGGCTACAAAAGGGACGGTCAACTGTCACCCTCTCACGTCTACAATCATAAGCAAAAGAGCTAAGGAATTCTACCCGAGTTCGCACAACTTCCTGCACGGACGGGTGACACCCGAAATGTTTGCAAACACAAGGCATATCTCTAGGTATCTAGAAGAGGAAGAAGTGGGCCACAGTCAAATCACTTTCACCCCTTGAAGCATCAGGGAATCAGCAATTTAAGAGTTTCCGAAAGAACCTCATCTAGTAACCAAAACGAAACAACACTCCGCCCCAGGGGGAGGAGAACGGGAAAGTTTGTTATTTTCAGGGAGGCCCACGGGGGAAGGACTACTCTAAGTTTCTTACGCTTCAACGGCTTTGAAACAATGACCACCACTTCGGGCACAATACAGTTTTAGAAAACAGTATTTCAGCGAGACCAACAGGAAAGAAAAGCCGCGGGGAGCCGCGTCGCGCGCCCGCCAGGCTCCCGGCAGCCGCTCCGGCCAGGTGTGGGTACGCCCCGCCCGACACTCACTCCGGAGCAGAGGCGACGTCTCTTTTTTCACGTACTTCCCCTGCACCTCGGCGGGCTTGGACACTTCGTTTTTTGTTTTCTTTCGGGACAGCATCCTTGTCGACGAGGCCCCTGGCCGCGTCAAGCAGCCTCCTTAGGGCTCCGCGAAGGGCGCCGGCCGGCCCCGCCGCCACCTCCGCCGGCGCCGCCGCCTCCTTCCCTCCCGAGCCGCCGCCGCCGCCGCCGCCGCCTCCTCTCCGCAGCCCGGGGTCGCCCGCAGGGACTGCTGCATGTTCGGGGCGCTAAGCGCGCCGGCCACAGCTCAGTCTCTTGCCAGTTCCTTCCCGGAAATCTACTCGCTCCGCGATGCTGCCGGAGAACTCCGTGAGCTGAGGCCAGAAACGCCCGGCCAGGGCCATGGTCCGCCGAGGGCCGCCTAGTAACCGCTACCACCACCGCCGCCGCCGCCGCCGCCGCCTACGTCCCGTAAACTTTCCCCGCGACCGCTGGGAATTCTGGGAAACTCGACGCTGCGCGAGCGCCGCCGCCGCCCCTCCCCCCCCCCACCCCCGGCTCCGGGGCGCGGCTAGGACCGCGGGTCGCGGGGCGGCGCTGTCAGCTAACCTGCCGGCCTCTCTGTCTGCTCGGAGGAGAAGCGGGTCTTGGTGGTCTGGGGAGAACGAAGCATCAAGTCGGCCAGACTAAGTGCGGGAGGCCGTCGCGCGCTCTAGTAGTGGAGCTCCTTCTATCCGCAGATGTTTCCCCGGGACCTTGAGGGAGCGGACGACGCGCCCCGGAGAAGCGTTCGCGTCGTCATTCCTTGAGTGAGGACGTCCCTCCCGGAGTTTCTTGGACTGGTAAACTCAGGTCCCTGATTACGCAGAATGCGAGCAGAGTGAAGGACCACAACCCCCAGGCTAGTGCGGTGACAAGTAATTCAAGATGCTTCTTTTTCTTGAAAACATTAACCTGTCCGGTACTAATTAAATACATATAAATCGATCATCTCCTGTGTGCCAGGGTGCGTCTCTCTGATAAAGGTAAAACAGGAAAAAAGCAATATGGAGTTTCTACTACTTCTTACTTTGATAAATTCGAAGTTACCATAATATCTCGCCATCACTCTCATTGTTATATTGAATAGCCACGTATTACCTCTTGGAATTTAATATTACAGTCAGAATTTTTTAGGATTTTGAGCACTAAAGGTCAAGACCTGAAAACTTTAATTTAAAACAGAACTTAGTTTCTTCTGTGTAACTTAGAGGAGCTGCCAAATGTACACAATAACATTCAGAAAATGAGGGGATCCATTCCCTAGTAAACAAATTAAGGCTTTGATAATGGAGAATGCTTTTCCCGAGATCGAAAACGTCTTAAAACAGATAAGACTCCTGGGTGGCTCAGTGAGTTAAGCCTGATCGGCTCAGGTCATGATCTCAGGGTCCAGGGATCGAGCCCCACATCGGGCTCTCTGCTCAGCGGGGAGCCTGCCCCCCCCCCCCCCGCCTCTCTGCCTACTTGTGATCTCTCTCTCTCTCTCTGTTAAATAAATAAAGTCTTTTAAAAAAAAGATGTAAAACAATTAAGCAAGGATTTTTTTTACTACATGAGATTAAGAAGGTAACCAGATTTTGTTTTGCTGTGAACAAATGAGATGATTAGTGTCTGTCTCCATCTTTGTATGATTGTCCCTTGGTATAGAGTTTCTCACAATTAATTCAATATCCAACAAATACTATTGAGCATCCACTATGCTAGGCACTGTTCTAGATGTTTTGATTATAGCAATAAACAAAATGGACAAGAATCCCTGCTCTCATGGGGAAGAGAAATAATAAAGAAGGAAAATAAGTAAAACATTCTGTGGCTGAAAATAAGACAAGAAACAGAGGGCTGTGATTTTAGGCAGTGTGACAGAATGACCAGAGAAGGCTCATGAGAAGGAGGTAATGGAGTTACTTGGCAAACTGAAGGACTGGGAAGAAAGTCTATGTTGCTGGAGTAGAAGAGGAGGGTAGTGGGAAATAAGTTAGGTAACAATGGCTAGAGCATCGAGAGCCTTGTGGGTTATTTCAAAGAATTTCACTTTGAGCAGAGGAGTGGCATGATCTAACAATGTTATAATAAGATCACTTTGGATGCTGTCTTGATAATAGATTGAAAGAGAGAGTGAAAATAGGAAGACCAGTCAGAAGCTATTGCTGGCTTGGACCAAGGTAACAGCAGAAGAGAGAATGAGAAGTGCTCATATTTTGGGTGTATCTTAAAGACAGAGCCAACAGGATTTGCCAACAGATTGAATATGAAGTGTGAGAGAAGGAGAGAAATCAAGGATCACTCCTGTGGGTATATAAATCTTAATGATAGAACAGAACAGTACACCCAATAGAATAGCAAATTATACACCGAGAACATGAGAAAAGCAGTGACTTATTCCTGTGGCTCACATAAGAAGGCCCAGTACTGCAGTATTGGTTGTGTGGATGGAGAAGAAGGAGTGGAGGAGACAATGGGGTTTTGTTATAGATAAGGTATGGAGGCAGGAGATGAAGGAGGGAAGGGGGCACTCAAAGTCTCAGGTTTCTGCCCAGGACTTACCTTAGAAGGATAAGAAAATGAAAGGATATTAGGACTTTGTTAATAAAGCCAGCTCTTCAACACCTGGGGTTTTCCCAAAGACTGAAATACAGGCTAGCTTTTACATCCATGGAAGAAAGAATCAGAATCTTATAGTTGGAAAAGAATTCTGAGATCAGCTAGGCTAACCTCATTTTATTGATGTGGGAACAAAACTGAAAAAGTTAAGTGTTTTGCCTCAAATTATACTCCCGGTTAGTGGCAGACTAGTCTCAGAACTAGAGTTTTCTGTTCCCAGGTTGCTCCTTTTTCTGCTGTGGCACTGTAAGAATCCCACTAATGTGAATCCAGCCCTTTCTCTAACACAGTTTTGAAAGTTGTCCATGTTCCCTACTAAGTACTCCCCTTTTCAATGCTATTTCAATTCTTTGAATTACAGTACAGAGAAAGCCTCAATTAGGTGCTCTTTTTAAGAATTATAATTTGCCATCATATCAAGAAGGGTGCATTCCAGAATCCACAATCTGCAGACAGTCTCAGCAGTAACAATGCGTAGTGGTATATAAGTTTTGAATACAAATCCTTAAATCCGGAGACTTTGAATTCACATCTGTTTTCTAGGAGTTCCTGGACTTCTAGAGCTTTTATTAAAGAATCCAGACTCTGCAGCTATTTCTCCAGACATTGCTTTTGATAAGACTGATACTATATTACATAATAGAGATATTTCCCCCTTGCAGTTGCTTTCTCAGTGGAGAAAATCAATTAGGGAGTTACTCATGCCTTAACAACTATTTTTTTATTAATTTAGGATTAAAATTTGATAAGGTGTGATTCTTGGCTAATTTCATGGCTCTGTGGGTCTTAGGTTTCTCATCTGAAAATGAAGGAATTGGGGCATCTGGGTGGCTCAGTTGGTTGGGTGTCTGCCTTTGTCTCAGGTCATGATCCCGGCATCCTGGGATGGAGCCCCACATCAGGCACCCTGCTCAGTGGAGAGTCTGCTTCTCCCTTCCCTCT
>RCUC01098994.1:0-58855 GCA_003697995.1 Taxidea taxus jeffersonii | reverse complement strand
TTTTTTTTTTTTTTTAAAGATTTTATTTATATATTGGACAGACAGAGATCACAAGTAGTCAGAGAGGCAGGCAGAGAGAGATGAAGGGAAGTAGGCTCCCTGCTCAGCAGGGATTCGGGTCTCAATCCCAGGACCCTGAGATCATGACCTAAGCTGAAGGCAGAGGCTTTAACCCACTGAGCCACCCAGGTGCCCCTCTTCCTTACCTCCTTAATCCACCCACTCCTCTGTATCCATTAGTAGTTCCATCTCTATTATAAGAACTCCTCTTACTTCTCGAGTCTAACCTAACCTCCTACCTGTATAGGAGGTTAATGTAATATATTAAAATATCAAGATCAGTATAGCTAAGATCAATGAGTAATTTTGGACAATCTAAATTATAACAACAATTATATGATAAATTCTTAATGAGATGGTGTCAAAGCTGCAAAATTAAGCTAGTGCACTCCATCTACACATATTTACTATTTACAACATGCCAACCTTAAGTAGGGGAAGAAAGAAATATAATCTCTAGCCTCAGGAAGTTATAGTCCAATGGAAGAAACACTACAAATAAGCAAACAAATACAAAAATACCAACTGTGTCCACTGCCAGGAAAGAAACTAGTGGCTCAAAGAGCTGGGAAGGGGTATTCCATATGAGCCCTTTATACAAGATGCTCTAGGAAGATCTCTCTGAAGGGAGTGATATTCAAGCTGCAACCTGGAAGATGGGGACGTGTCAGCAAGGTAAAAGCAGGGAGAACATTTTGGGCAGAACAGAACTGTGAAAAGGCTCACTCAACACTCATAACCTTAAAAATAAAGCAAATAAATGGAAACTGAGGAAGTCAAATAAAATATACATGAGGGAATGGCTTTAGGGGAAAAAAAGTAATTTACTAACTTTTGTTATTTACACAAAATAGTAGAAGAAACCCATTTCTTGTTTTCTTATTTGAGGCTACCACAAAGAACCTAGGGAATGAATCAGGATCATGGATGCCATTCTGAGCAGAAGTCTAAAAAGGAACACCGGATATCAGAACTCAACAAATATTCTCTAAACACAATCATGAATGCACAATATCTCACTGCACATGTGTCATATTTTATTTCCCTATAAATGGATATTTGCAAGTCTCCATATTTTGCCATTATAAATGATTATGCAAAAAATTATGTAGTAAACACTTCTACACTCAAATCTTACTTTAAAAAAAAAGATTTTATTGATTTATTTATTTGAGAGAGAGAGAAAGAGAGCAGAGGGAAGGGGAAAGAGGCAGAGGGACAAGCAGACTCTGTGCTCAGTGCAGAGCCCGATGTGGGGCTCAATCCCATGACTCTTAAGATCATGACCTAGGCTGAAATCAAGAGTCAGATGCTTAACCGATAATGCCACCCAGGTGCCCCCTCTTCTTCTTTTCTAATGACAAACTCCAAGAAGGGTTTTTAGTAGGTGAAAGAACATCAACTTTTTAAGGAGTCTGATGTATATTACCAATTTGTTTCCCAGAGGACTTGCACTGACTCACACTTCAAAGGGAAGCAGATTTAAAGAATAAGAAGTAGATAAGAAGACTAAATAAATGTATACAGGAAAAAATAAAAATCATCCACAATTCAAATACCCAGAAATGATCATAATGAATGCTTTACATACACATATCAGGTCTTTTTCTATGCCACATATTTTTCCTTTTCCAAAAAAAGCAAGGGGAGGGATCATGCTGTACATGCTGGTTAACTTTTTGAACTTAATAAATTTAGCTTATAACATCTATAGAATACCATCCTACATTAGTGTCACAATACTCAGTTTTTTTTTTTAAGATTTTATTTATTTATTTGACAGACAGAGATCAGAAGTAGGCAGAGAAAGGAGGAAGCAGGCTCCCCGCTAAGCAGAGAGCCTGATGCGGGGCTCAATCCCAGGACCCTGAGATCATGACCTGAGCCTAAGGCAGAGGCTTTAACCCACTGAGCCACCCAGGCGCCCCACAATACTCAGTTATTTATCACACTGCTTCCAATTGTTCGTTCTCATCAACAATGCCGTGAACATTCTTTGCTAAAATCTTCCCACAGGTCTTCCTTTAGTCAGGATAAATCGTCAGAAGAGAAAATGCTGAGTCAGAGTTTGTACATTTTAAAAGATTTTTGATAAGCACTGACTGAGCAAACTGCCCTACAGAGTTTGTATCACTCTTGAGTTCCCAGACCAGCCTCTACCAACCCCAAACTAGGTATTAACAACAGCACTAACAACAAAAGAATAAAATGTTTGCTCTATTGACTGGCAAACATTGGCTTTTGGTATTTAAATTTGCATTTTGATTACTGGGTAAGTTGAATACATATTTGTATTTTTATTACCATTTGCATTTCTTTTGTGAATTTTCCATGCTATGGTTTTTCTTGCAATGCCAGTATTTATTTATTTGTATCACATTTCGTTATGTTTACTAAGCCTCCTCTGGTATGTGAAGTTTCTCAGATCTGCCTTGTTTTTGATGACCTTGGCAGTTTTGAGAAGTCCTGGTCAGGTATTCTGTAGAATGCCACTCATTATGGGTTTGTCTGATTTTTTTCTCTGAGTTGTGAGTTACTGGGAGGAAGATCTCATTACATCGTACCAAGGGTACCAGCTATCAACATGACTTATGACTGATAAAGTTAACCTTGAGGATCAACTGTCGGGCTATTTTTTTAGGCTTCCTCACTGTAAAGTTACTCTCCCACCTCCAGCCTGTGTTTACATAAGCTACAATTTGGAAGCACCACACCAAGTACAACCCACACTCATGGTGGGGCTGGAGGGTGTAAGCTCTACCTCTCTGAGGAAAAAGTGTCTAAATTGGTGTCTAAATAAATTACTTGGAATTCTGTATGGAAACTTGTCTCTTCTCCCTCACTTATTTATTCAATCACTATTTATATGAGTATGTACTCATGTATTTTTATTTTATACTTAAAGTCCAACACTGCATTATTTATTTTGTTGCTCAAATGGCTCCAGTTTTGGCCACTGGGATCTTTTTTTCAGGTTGGCTCCTGTGCTGCTTTGGCATGATCCACTTTTTTTTTTTAAATACTCCTTACTTTCTGGTATTATAAAATACTCCAGCTTCATCTTGTATATTTCCTGCCCCAAACCTACATTATCTATGCTTCTAAGGAGGCTTGCTTGGATCCTTTTACTGGAGAATAGTTTTAGAACCAACATCTGGGTGGTGAGTGACACTACTGGTTTTTAAAAACTCTAATAAGATTCAATGGAAATGGCATTATGTAATTTTTATTTGATTTGGCAAGAACTGTCGACTTTAAAATACTTATTTTTTTCTTCAGGAACACAGAATCACTTTCATTTATTGAGTTATCCTTTATGTTTCTTAGTACATAAAAAAGTAATTGCTTTTTCTGTATATCACAGTAATAATAATAATTTAAGTATCACTTGTTTTTCCTCCATCTGCTAATACAAATCTTCCAGACCTTACAGAGTCTCCAACAGCCTACAAGGATTTCCACAAGCCTTCAGGGGAGTGATCCTCAGCCTTGACTGCACATCAGAATCAACTGACAGACATATCCAAGTCACACTTCAAACCAACTCCATCTGAATCACTGAGGGCAAGACCAAGGCACAGGTACTGTTCTAAAGGTATCAGGTGATTCCAGTGCATATCTAAGCAAAGAAACACCACTTTGCTCTTTTATGTGGCTTCATTAGAAGCTCATTCCTAGTAAGTACTGCTGAGTAATGTTGCCTCCACAAGGAACAGATCACCTCCCCCTTCCTCTGCGGAAACACTGGCAGCCCATGAGATGCCAAAGCTTCAAATTTTGCCTTTTCTGAAACAAGGAAAAATATTTTGCTCCCTTACTATGTTATATTATCCTATAAGAGATATACATAGGCAGCACTGTTAATGACTTAACAAGATTCTCATTAAATTATACTTTAAAAGACAACTGTTTCATTGTTTTCATAAAAACTTACACCTACCCTATTCTCATAGGATTCACACATGACTCAAATAGGTCTGGCCATAAGACAAACCCTATTACTATCATGCAATATTAAGAATCATTTCCCCTTTCTAAAGACCAAGATTTTTCTTAAAGGTTCAGTCTCTTTCTTCCCCTGAGATACAATGAACATAATCATAGCAACATTAGAATTTAAACCCAGCTCAGCTCCTGACAAACTCAATCTCATAGACAAATGGCCCATCAAAAAGAAATGTGCCCATTTCCAGGTATAAATACTATTTACTTCAATCTCTACTGTTCTTCTATACAAAATGTCTGGCATTAAAATTATAATACACATACAAAAAAGGGTAAAAAAAAATAAAATAAAACCTATTGCAAGAGCTAAAGCAATCAACAGAAACAGAGTGATAGATAACCCAGATTTTGGAAATACCAGACAGGGGCTTTAAAAACTATTTCAACGTTTTCATTATTAGACTGGAGAAAAATTTCTTCCTATCTTTAACCTTTAGTCACTTTAAAAGGTAACTAAGAATCGAAACCAAAACACTTACAATGTATTACAGGGTTTACAATTATGTAAAAGCAAAAATGCTAACAGTGCATAAAAGAGATCAGAAAAGTATGTATGTATGGTATAACATTCCTTGAAAGTGGACTGTGATAATTTAAAGATATACTCTGTAAACCCTAGAACAAATACTAAATATAAATGGCTTAAAAAGAGGTAAATTTTTAAAAAAAGAGGTAAATTAGCCAAGATAAAATGGAACATGATATGGAATCACAAGAAATATACCTAATTTAGCCAAAAAATTCAAGAAAAAGAAAGGAATGGAGAACAGGTGGGACATATAAGGAAAAAAAAGTAGCAATATGGCAGATTCAAATTCAACATCTTAATAATTACAGTAATTGTAAATTATCTAGAGACCCTAATTAAAATTCAGAGACTCCTCGAACAAGGACTGTTACCAGGGATAAACACAAGTATTACATAATGATAAAAGAAAACATTGCAAAAATCCCAAAATAACACATAACAATCCTAATTGTGCATATACCCAACAAAAGAGTTTCAAAATATATGTAAGAAAAAGTGAAACTCAAAGGAGGAATCAGAAAAGGCACCATTATAATTGGAGACCAACATTCCTCTCTCAGTAATCAACAGAACAAGTAGACACATAGTGAGGATGTAGAAAATCTGAACAACACTACCAATCAACTTGAGTCATTAATATTTGTAGAACACTCCATTCAACATCAGCAAAATCCAGTCTTTTCAGTAAACTTTAACTAAGACAAGCCATACAACAGATCTTGAAACAAACTTCAGACTGCAAAACAATTTAAATAATCCCCAAAGGATGGTCTCTGATCACACTGGAATTAAACTAGAAATCAATAACAGAAAGATTTCTGGAAAATTCCCAAATATTAAACAACACATTTCCAAAATCACTGAAAGGTACAAACTACCAGAGCTCACTCAAGAAAAGAGTGACAACCTGAATAGCCCTATACGTATTACAGAAATTGAATTTCCAGTTTAGAGTCTCCTCACAAAAGAAGACTTCAGGCCCAAATGTCTTCAAAGGCAATTTCTACCAAATATTTATGGAATAACTCATCTAACACTATACAACTCATTTGATAAAGCTGGCACTAACCTGACAGAAAACCAAACAAAGAAATCACAAGCTAATTCCAAACCAATATCCTGCTTGAACAGAGTTGCAAAAAACCTGTTAATTAACAGTCTTAAGAAAGACTGAAATTCTGGGGAGGGTATGTGCTGCAGTGAGTGCTATGAAATGTGTAAGCCTGATGATTCACAGACCTGTAACCCTGGGGCAAATTATACATTGTATGTTAATAATTTTAAAAAAATGAAATTCTGATATATGCTACAATATGGGTAAATCTTGAAAATATTATGCTAAGTGCAATAGGCCAGACAAAATGATCAATAATGTATGTCTCCACTTAATAAGGAAGTCACCTAGAATAATCAAATTTATAAAGACAAAAAATGAGAATAATGGTTACCAGTAGCCAGAGAAGGGGGGATATGGAATTATTATTTAATGGGTACAGAGTTTCTGTTTGGGATGAAGAAAAAACTGGAGATGGATAGTGGTGATGGTTGCACAACAATGTGAATATACTCAAAACCACCAAATTACACACTTGAAAATGGTTAAGATAGTAAATTTTATGTTATGTATGTCACCACTATAAAAAAGATCTTAAACAAAATGTCAGCAAACTTGATTACAGCAATAGATAAAAAAGGATATTATATTATAACCAAATGGTATCTATCCAAAGAATGCTCACTGGCACAGATAATCCAAAAGAAATCTATAAAAAAGCTAGCAAAAGTAATACATTTTAGTAAACTCATCAGTTTGACAAGGTTGCAGGGCTCAAAATATACAACATATAAATATCCAAGAAAAAGTAAACCTGACTTTAAAAAACAAAGCAACAAAACCCTGAATAAATAATAATGGTGCCAGTGGACCTTTTTCTTTTTTTTTTTTTTAAAGATTTTATTTATTTATTTGACAGAGATCACAAGTAGTCAGAGAGGCAGACAGGGAGGGGGGGAAGCAGGCTCCCCGCTGAGCAAAGAGCCCAACCTGGGGCTCAATCCCAGGACCCTGGGGTCATGACCTAAGCTGAAGGCAGAGGCTTCAGGCTTCAGCCACCCAGGCATCCCGCCAGTGGACCTTCTTATCTTGTTCCTGTTTTATTTATTTATTTTTTAAGATTTTATTTGACACAGAAAGAGACAGCACAATCACGGGGAGCAGCAGGCAGAGAGGGAGAGGGAGAAGCCGGCTCTCTACTTAGCAAGGAGCCAGATATGGGGCTCAACTCCAGGACCCTGGGATCATGGCCTGAGCTGAAGGCAGACACTTAACCCACTGAGCCATCCAGGCACCCCCTCTTGTTCCTACTTTAAATGGGAATGTGTGTTTTTAATGGAAATGTTTTAAATACGATACAGGCTAATAACTTAAAGATGGACTATTAGAAAATATATTTCGAAGTATCTTTTAATTCCTACTTCATAGGGAGATTTTTAGAAAGTGACCAAATCTTTACAAATGCAGCCCATGGGGCACCTGGGTGGCTCAGAGGGTTAAAGCCTCTGCCTTTGACTCAGGTCATAATCTCAGGGTCCTGGGATTGAGCCCCGCATCGGGCTCTCTGCTCAGCGGGGAGCCTGCTTCTTCCTCTCTCTCTGTCTGCTTCTCTGCCTGCTTGTGTTCTCTGTCTGTCAAATAAATAAATAAATAAATCTTTAAAAAAATGCAGCCCATAAAGTATTTCAAACAAAAATATGGTTCCTCTTGATCTACCTATATAAATGTATTATTGATAATTTCTTATTATTAAACCAAACATCTTTACTTTCTTGAGACAAACTCTACATGGTTCATGGTACACAGTACTCTTATAATAATGTCAATTTTATTTGCTAATAATTTGGTTTTTGCTTTTACAGCTGTGTGATTGGTTTATAACTTTCCATACTGTTAAACTTTATTACATGAGTTAAATTAGTTTTGTTTCATGTACTGAAAGCCTTTGGTTTTATACTCTGTATGTTTTCCTGCCTGATTATTAGAAACAGGAAAAAAGCTTGCCCATAAAACTATGAAGAGAAGAGTCTTCCCCAGTCTCCCAAAGATTATTTATTTGAGAGAGAGGGAGAGCATGACAGAGGGGCAGAGGAAGAGGAACAAGCAGACTCCTTGCTGAGCCCAATGCAGGGCTCGATTCCAGAGCCCTGAGATCATGACCTGAGCTAAAGCTGTATGCTCAACTGACTGAGCCACCCACGAACCTGAAATTACTTTTCAAAGTAATTTTTGGGAACAGTATTTCCATTTCTTTCAACATATTAGACTTCAAGTTTTCTACTTTTTAAAATAATCAATTTTGGGGGCACCTGCCTGGCTCAGTCAAAAGACCATGTGATTCTTGATCATGGAATTGTGAGTTCAAGCTCCATATTGGGAGCAGGGTTTACCTAAAAAATATAAATAAAACAGATTTTTAAAAAAGATTAACATAATCAATTTGGTAATTTTTGTCCTCCCTGCAAGTAATTTCTTCTATTTGTATTTTTTTTTAATTTTTATTTTTAAAGATTTTATTTATTTATTTGACAGACAGAGATAACAAGTAGGCAGAGAGGCAGGCAGAGAGAGAGGGGGAAGCAGGCTCCCTGCTGAGCAGAGAGCCCGATTCGGGGCTCGATCCCAGGACCCTGGGATCATGACCTGAGCCGAAGGCAGAGGCTTTAACACACTGAGCCACCCAGGTGCCCCTGTATTTTTAAATACTTTAACATAATTGCTAGATGGTAATCTGATAATTTTTTTTTTAATTCTATATACAAATTCCACTAATGTTTCAACATTTTGTTAAATGATATCCTGAAGTTTATTATGGCCAATCTATCTGGATTTTTCAGTTTTACTTTTCTAGCTTCTGATTTTTGTTCAATTTTGTCTTATTTTTATATTTTCCTCCTCTTGCTAACATTTGCCCAACTTTGGGAGGGGAATTCACTGTTTCATTCCTTTTTATTTTTAATTTTTTAAGGTTTATTTATTTTTTTTAGTAATCTCTACATCCAATGTGAGGCTCAAACTTAAGACTCTGAGATCAAGAGTTGGATGTTCTTTGGACTGAGCCAGCCATGTACCTACCCCTCATTCCATTTTAAGATAACAAGAGCACATATGCAACTTTGGCTACATCCCACATATTTGTGTATGTGTATGTGTAGATAAAAATTATAGTTTCTTATTATTTTTAATAGTTGTTGCAGTTTAGGTTTCTGTTTGGATTTAATAGTTGTTTGGAGAATGGACAGGTGGACTTTACTCATTAATTTCAAATTTTATTGCATTATGGCCAGATACAATAGTCTATCAAATTTCTGCTTCCCAGACTACAATGTTATTTTTGTTTTCTAGTATGGTGACCATCTTTAAATGTTCCATGAATGCTTGAGGAGAAGGGTTATTCTCTGTACCCAGTGTCAGAACTGAATTAATGTGAGGAGGGTATTCATTTAGGGGGGTGGCAGAGATGTGAACTTGGTTATATATGGGAAATAAATAAATAAGTAAACACATAGAGGATAATGGGAACCAGGACTTTTTGGGAGACTGTTTAGCTCTGTAAAGCAACTACCAAACTGTCTTCCAAAGTGTCTGCATCATTTTGCATTTTCCGATTTTGCATTTTCCATAACAATGAACATGAGTCCCAGTTGTTCCACATCCTAGTCAACAATTTAGTATTGTCATCTTTTTGGATTTTAGCCATTCTAAAAGGAGTATAGTGCCATTTCACTGTTGTTTTATTTTTTTTTAATATTTTATTTGTTTATTTGACAGAGATCATAAGTAGGCAGAGAGGCGGGGGGGGGGGGGGGGGGCAAGCTCCCTGCCAAGCAGAGAGCCAGATGTGGGGCTTGATCCTACGACCCTGGGATCATGACCTGAACTGAAGGCAGAGGCTTTAAGCCACTGAGCCACCCAGGCACCCCTCACTGTTGTTTCAACTTGTAATTTCTTAATGACAAATGATACTAAGTATCTTTTCATTTCTTATTTGCTCTTTTTAAGATTTTTAGAGGAGAGAGTGAGCTCACGCATGCATGCAAGTGAGCACAAGCAGGGGGGAGGGGCAAAGGGAGAGGGAGGAGGACTCACCCTGAGCAGGAAGCCCCATGTGGGGCTTGATCCCAGTACCCCAAGATCATGACCTGACCTGATCACTGATTAAGCCAACCAGGCACCTCTTATTTGCCTTCTGTATACATCCTTTGGTGAGGTGTCTGTTCACTTTTTAACTCAGCTGTTTTCTCACTGATGTTGAGACAACTGTTGTTATTATTCTTTTTATATTTTGGTTACTAGTCTAAGCAGTAAAGAATTTCTTACCCAAAGAGAAGTCTGGCTTTTGCCCTTAGCTCCTGAGAGGTAATCTCTAAGTCTTGGGAATGTCTTACCTGATAAAAGTGTCTTGAACAATATAATTTAGGGTGGAGGCTTTGAGCCACAACAACAATGAGATTTAGGGTGGGGGCATTTGGGTCACATCGGCTGACCTACTGAGGGACTGGAGACTTAATCAGCCAGCCACAGGAGCTGCTAGTCAGATTTATGCGACTAAACCCCAATAAAGACTCCAGATACCAAAGACCATGTGAGTTTCTCTGGCTGGCAATACTTTGTGCAAGCTGTTAAAAAAACATTAATACTGGGGAAGTAACACTGTCCATGTCTCCATGGGAAGTGGAAACTCCACATTTGGTACTTTTCTTGACTCCGGCCTACACATCTTTTCACTTGACTGATTTTGATCTGTATTCTTTAGCTGTAATAAACCATAACCATGAGTATAACAGCTTTCAATGATCTATGAGTCCTTCTCAACCTATAAAACCTAAAGATAACTGTGGAGACCTCTGAACTTGCAACTGATGTCAGACGTAGTGGTAGCCTTTTGTGCACTGCTCTCTAACTTTGCAATGGGCGAACATAACTTTAACAGGTATGTGTTTTGCTGTCCTATCTAAAGAGGCATTGTGCAACCCAAGGTCACCTAGGATCTTCTCCTATTTTTTTTCTAAATGTTCTCTTCTTTATGTTTTGTATTTAAGTCTATGAATCATTTTGAGTTAATCTTTGTGAAAGGTGTTAAGGTCTGTGTAGAGGCTCATTTTTTTTTGCATATAAACTTCAATTGCTCCAGCCTCATTTACTGAAAAGACTCACCTTTCTCCGCTGAATTGCCTTTCCACCTTTGTCAAAGATCAGTTGACTCTATTTCTGGGTCCTATATACTGCTCCATTGGTCTATGTATCTATTCTTTCACAAACACTATACTCTCTTGATTACTGTAGCTTTATGGTTAGCATCAAAAATCAGGTAATGTGGGGCGCCTGGGTGGCTCAGTGAGTTAAAGCCTCCGCCTTTGGCTTGGGTCATGATCCCAGGTCCTGGGATTGAGCCCCGCATAGGGCTCTTTGCTCAGCTGGAGGCCTGCTTCCTCCTCTCTCTTTGCCTGCGTCTCTGCCTGCTTGTGATCTCTGTCTGTCAAATAAATAAAATCTTTAAAAACATTTTTTTTTTTAAAAATCAGGTAATGTAAGTCTTGGATATTGCTTTTTGACCCAACCTGAGTCTCTGTCTTTTATGTTAATGTATTCATTTTTATTCTAATTACTGATAAGGTGGTCTTACATTCTCTTTATTATTCTTGCTGCTCTTTAATATCATCTCCTTTAATTCTATCCTTTGCTAATAACACTATAGACATTTTCTTTTTCCAATAACACCATAAATACTGTTCCAGAAACTCTTTGATTAGTTTTATTTACAAACTTAGTAGCACTCTCCTTTTCACCTCTTGTCTGGATGCTTACAGTGTACCTTTTATTTCTCCTCAAACTTTCAACCTAATACATCTAGTACTCATGTATCACTGAAAGCCTTTAAACTATAAACTTAGGTTTTCTTAAGTTTAAGGATATTGTCTTCTATTTCACCTTTGTTTACTGCTTCTCTTCTATTTATTATTCTTTTCTTTTTTTTTTAAAGATTTTTTTTTTTTAATTTATTTGTCAGAGAGAGAGGGAGCACAGGCAGACAGAGTGGCAGGCAGAGGCAGAGGGAGAAGCAGGCTCCCTGGTGAGCAAGGAGCCCGATGTGGGACTCGATCCCAGGATGCTGGGATCATGACCTGAGCCGAAGGCAGCTGCTTAACCAACTGAGCCACCCAGGCGTCCCTATTATTCTTTTCTTTATGAATACTACTTATTTATACATTGAATCTTTATTATTTGTACCTGTCATTTTCATCCTTTTGATCCTTTTCTACTGCTGCATTTCAGAAGACATCCTCTAACTTCTCTTCCACATCACTGACTTGATTTTCAACACTGTCTTTTCACCCCTTCACTGTGAATTTTAATAGCAATACTTAATTTCACTATCTCTGAGATTTTTTTAAAAGATTTATTTGAGAGAGAGAGAGTGTGTGTGTGTGTGCGTGCATGTGCAGGAGGAGAGGCAGAGGGAGAGGGAGAGAAAATCTCAAGCAGACTCCCCACAGAGCATGGAGCCCAAAGCAGGGCTTGATCCCACAACCCTGAGATCATGACCTGATCAAAACTGAGTTGGATGCTTAACTGATGGAGCCACCCAGACACCCCTGATATCTTCAGAAGTTTTGATGAGTCTTGAACAATTTCTTTTTAAATAAAGATTTTATTTATTTATTATTTGATGGGGGGGGAGATAGTGAGAGAGGGAGCACAAGCTGGGGGAGTGGGAGAAGGAGAAGTAGGCTTCCCGCAGAGCAGGGAGCCCAATGCAGGGCTCGATCCCAGGACCCTGGGATCATGACCCAAGCCAAAGGCAGACGCTTAACGACTAAGCCATCCAGGTGCCCCAATCTTAAAGAATTTCAAAATGCAGAAAAGTACAAAGAATGATTCAAGATCCCTTGTAATCATTCTTATTTCCTCTAGCACCAGGCTCTGGAGTAGTCTATATGGATTCAAATATGAGACTTCCCTCTTAGTTGTGTGATCTTGGGGAAATAATTTAAAATATTTATTTCAATTTCGTTGAGAAAAATTATTTAATTAGATTTAGCTAGCTAATTCATGAGTGGATATTTATTTATCTGAGAGGGCAAGAGAGAGAGGATGAGTGGGGATGGTGCAGAGGGAGAGGGAGAGAGAATCTTAAGTAGACTCCATGCCCAGCATGGAGCCTGACTTACGGATCAATCTTACAACCCTGAGATCATGACCTGAGCTGAAATCAAGGAACTGAGCCACCCAGGCACCATGTGAGTGGTTTCATACACTATCTGTTACTCAAAAATATTTAGCTATTATTAGTATAATCTTTGCTGATATCTTGGCTGGTTACCTTCTATGTCAATCTGCTGTCTTTAACATATCATTTCATATTCATTAAATAACTTTGAGAAGAAAGCAAGTATCATCTAATATTCTGTTTCTTCCAAGTACGATTTTCCTCTAGGACTTAAGTGTAAGATTCCTTTATTTTGTAGCTTCTTAACAAGCCCATGATGGTTTTCTAAAAATGTTATCAATTATCTGAAAGTTGACCAAACCAACCAGGTTTGATGGTTGCTAAGAGAAAAGTTATATAAATTCTACTTGGTGTCTCTCCTTTACTGTCCACCTAAGTATTATTTGACTTTTAACTCTCAGTTCTTTATCTGGAGAAAAGATTGATTCATACAACTCTAGCCAAATATCTGTGTTGAACAGTACAGAGGATTATGGCTCTCATCTAGTATGGAGATTAAGATCTCTTTGGGAATCCATTAAAATTATAAACTTTTTCTCCAGCACACAGAATTTTGTTTACCAATTCAATTGGTCATGTCTTGAAGTCAATTGTGGATCCTTGGTTAAGGATCCCCTGATTTACCATTTGCTCTGATGAACTAAGGGAGACTCTGATCCTATTGCCGTGTGATGTGATGTATAGGATTAATCCTAGATACTTTGAAACAGAACATATCTTTCCCTAATCAAAAGCAGGGTCTGACCAAGAGTTGTTTTTTGTTTTGTTTTGTTTTGTTTTTTTAAGATTTTATTTATTTATTTGTTAGAGAGAGAGAGAGAGAGAGAGCACAGGCAGAGTGGCAGGCAGAGGCAGAGGGAGAAGCAGGTTCCCTGCCAAGCAAGGAGCCCGATGTGGGACTTGATCCCAGGACGCTGGGATCATGACCTGAGCCAAAGGCAGCCGCTTAACCAACTGAGCCACCCAGGCGTCCCATGACCAAGAGTTGTTTAAGCTGGTGGCTGGTACAAGAGAGTTCATTAAACTGTTCTCTTTCACTCTTGTACATATTTGAAATTTTCCAAAATAAGACACTTCATTTGTATTTATTTGAAGTAGGCCCTGAATACCAACCCCATGGATTTTCTCCTCTCTGCCCCTTCCTACTACAATTCCCTTTACATCTGAAAATGCACCCAAACCAGTCCACTTCTTCCTTTACAGAACTGTGGTCAACAAGGGAAGTAGAGAGGTAATGATAAGAGAGATGGGAGGGAGAAAAAGAACCCTGGATGCTGCAGATAACAGTTGCAACACACAGTGGGTAGCTGCCAAGTTTCTAGCTGGCAAAGACCCTACTTCCTTAAGCTGTAGGTATGCAATACAAATGGGTAGAAAAATTTACCTTTTTCCTATTTGTCCTTGCTATTCTGTCTTAGGAATCTGTCTTTACTTTTACTGACAGAAAATCCTAATGTCTGGCATATTTTAATTTGTATGTCTAGTTTCTCATTCCATTTATAACTCTGCTTCTCTGTGTATTTTCGTCTATTTGATCATAGCATAACAGAGGAGATTAAGTAGGGTCCCACGAGCTGACTGCCTGCTAAGCCCAGACTTACCACAGCTGAATTCTTAAGGTTAAAAGGTCTGCAATAATCTGGCACATGTGCAACCTGGGAACAACAGATAGGTGGAAGAGACAGCTTGTGATCTATTCTTGCTTTCCTTAACTCTCATACTATAATTTTACATATACAGAAATATGTTTATCATTGAGCATACAGAGTACAGTATAGGAAAAAAAAGTATTATTTTCTCTCAAGGAAGTTCTAGCCCAGATTAACAACAGCTAGAAACTGCCAAAAGATGTAAGGTTTAAATAGAAGCATTATAGCAACCAATCAGAAATACTCAAATTCACCCACAGTAAAGTGTACATGATAAAACTTAGAAATTGGTGAGCTAATATGCCAATTATCAGAGATACTCTCAAAATAAAGTAAAAAACAGGGGCACCTGGGTGGCTCAGTGTGTTAAAGCCTCTGCCTTCGGCTCAGGTCATGATCCCAGGGTCCTGGGATCGAGCCCTGCATCGGGCTCTCTGCTGAGCGGAGAGCCCGCTTCCCTTCCTCTCTCTCTGCCTGCCTCTCTGCTTAAATGTGATCTCTGTCTGTCAAATAAATAAATAAAATCTTAAAAAAAAAAACAAGTTAACGAACAAATAATACTAAAAACAATTAGCATAATGAGGTAGATTGAGATTACTTAAGGACATGGTTCTTTAAATTCCTTCTGGTCTTCTAAATAATGTTCTATGTTAATCAAAGATTTCTTGAGAAAGATTGGAAGCAATGTGTTTAGAAGACTGACCTCCAATCTGAAAGATGTGATTTGAACTATTTCTACCACCTGGGAAAATCAGTGGCTCTGAGCTTCAGTTTTCTCATCTCTAAAATGGGTATTATAATAAGAGTGCTATTCTTGCAAGGAGGTTGTGAGGATTATATGAAATAATGAACATAAAGAGCTTAGTTAGCACAGGGGCACCTGGCTGGCTTAGTCTGTAGAGTGTGCAACTCATGATCTTAGGGTTGTGGGTTCCTGCCCTATGTTGGGTGTAGAGATTACGTAAAAAAAGCGGGGGCAGGGGAGAGTTTAGCACAATTCCTGGCAAACAGCACTTCAAAACACAACAGACTTTTTATAAAAAGTAAACTGACCTCTTCTTTCAGGGTGTTAATCCCTTGAAAGTGCCGAGATAAAATAAGGTGTTAACTAAGGTCAAATGGTACTTCAGACAAAAAGTAAAAATATAAGGAAAACAAAAACATAAATTATAGACCAATATCTCCCAAAAAATGTAAACAAAATTTTAGCAAATTGAATCCAAGAATATATAAAGAGAAGAATATATCATGCCTAATTGGAGTTTATGCCAGGAATCCAATGTTGGCTTAATATCAGTAAAATTAAAAAAAAAAAAAAAGGAAGAAAGTCAGTGTTATTCACTGTGTATCAACAGAATAAAAAAGAAAAACTACACTATCATCTTAATAATACAGATAAGGTATTTGACAAAATTCAATCACCATTGGTGGTAACAACTGTCAGGAGGCAAGGAACAGATGGGAACCTCCTCAATGTGCTACAAGGCATCTACTGAAAACCTATAGCTAAAAATCACACATTCAAATGGTTAAAAATTTAAATGCTTTCTCCTTAAGATTAGGAAGAAGACAATGATATCTACTTTCACTGCTTCAACACTGAAATATTCTTAGGGCACTAAGTCAAGAAAAAGGAAAAGAGACATAAAAATAAGAAAGGAATAAGTTAAACAGACAAAAGTTTGGGCTATGTGGAAAAAGTCTATGGAATCTTTAACAATTTACTTATAGTGAGTTTACTGGCAATGTCACAGGCAACAAGATCAATATATAAAAATCAATTATACCTCCACATTCCAGCAATTAAAAAAGCAGAGATTGAAATAAAAAGATATAATTTATAATAACATAAAAATATAAAATAGCAATAAATTTAACAAAATATGTGCAAAGCCTATACAACGAAAATTATATTTTGGTGAGACAAACTACAGAAATATAAATAATAGATAAACCATGCTTATAAATCAGAAAATTCAATATTAAGATGTCATTTCTTCCCAAATTCACCTACAGATTCAACTCAATTCCAATTGAAATCCCAACAGGCATTTTTATAGAAATTTACAAATTGATTCTAAAATTTATACAAAAATGCAGAAGACCTAGTATAGCCAAAACAGCTTTGACTTACCCTACCTGATTTTGAGACTTACTATAAAGGTACATGGAGTGTTTCAATGTTGGTACTACTGATATTATGGACTGGCTAATTCTCTGTGATGGCGAACTGGCCAGTACACCGTAGGGTGTTCAGCAGCATCCCAACCTCAACCCCATCAAAGGCAAATCTTTCACCTGCCAGTTGTTAACAATCAAAAATGTCTCCAGAAGAAAGACAACTACCATATGATCTCCTTGATATGAGGAAGTGGAGATGCAACGGGGGTGGGGGTTAAGGGGGTAGGAAAAGAATAAATGAAACAAGATGGGACCAGGAGGGAGACAAACCAAGAGACTCTTAAAGGACTTGTATCCAGAATAAGATAATAATATTGCAAGCAACCCAATAAAGGACAATGGACAAAAAGTTTAAATAGTTTTAAAAAAAATTTAAACAGTTGCCTCACCAAAGAAGATATGCTGATGGTAAATAAGCACATGAAAAGATGTACAACATCTTTAGTCATTAAGGAAATGCTTATTAAAGCCACTCTATCATACCACATAAGCCCACATGAATAGCTAAAATGAAAAAAGACCAACCATACCAAATGCTGACAAGGACACAGGGAACTAGGACTCCTGTAAGTTGCTGATGGGAATACCAATTTGTATAAGCATTCTAGGAAACATGTTTGGCAATTTTTAAAGTTAAGCATACACTTACCAGATGACCCAGCAATTCCATTCCTAGGTATTTACCTTAGAAAAATAAAAACTTATGTCAACACATAAGCTTGTATTTGGATGTTCATAGCAGCTTTATTCATAATAGTCCACAAGTGGAAATAACACCAATGTTCATCAACTCATGAATGGATAAACGAACTGTGGTAAGCCCATATAAGGGAATGCTACTCAGTAATAAAAAAGAACAACAACAACAAAAAAGAACACATTGCTTGGGCCCCTCCTACCTCCTCTCTGCATATCAGAATAGCACAATTTTAGGGGCACCAGGGTGGCTCAGTGGGTTAAAGCCTCTGCCTTCGGCTCAGGTCATGATCTCAGGGTCCTGGGATGGAGCCCCGCATGGGGCTCTCTGCTCAGTGGGGAACCTGCTTCCTCCTCTCTCTCTGCCTGCCTCTCTGCCTGCTTGTGATCTGTCAAATGAATAAATAAAATCTTAAAAAAAAAAAAAAAGAAGTAGGTGTTGCAGACATACACTGACTTTTAAAATGCCTCCAGATGATTTTGCTTGACTGAGTAGTGGAGGTGCTTGGGAGCCAGGCTGGGAAATGTACTTATGTGGCAGTGTGTGCACACCAAGAGGGGAAATTTGTACAATGATCTGGAAATGAGGTTTAAGATAAGTGGAGGTTTTCAGGATGTTTATATGAAAAACTTTTCAGACTCAATACCTTCTCCACTCCATAGTCCAGCCCTCAGAAGACTACAGTCCCGCTCAACAGCTTGGATACAATACCTGAGAGACCCAGAGGCAGAATCACCTAGGTAAGCCACTTGTGACCCTCAGAAACTGCGTGAGATGCAGAATGTTTGTTGTTGTTTTTTTTTTTTTTAAAGATTTTATTTATTTATTTGATAGACAGAGATCACACAAGTAGGCAGAGAGGCAGGCAGAGAGGGGAGGGGAGAAGCAGGCTCCCTGACGAGCAGGGAGCGATGTGGGACTCGATCCCAGGACGCTGGGATCATGACCCGAGCCGAAGGCAGCGGCTTAACCCACTGAGCCACCCAGGCGTCCCTGTTTGTTGTTTTAAACTGTCAAGTTTTAGGATAACTTGTTATGTGGCAATAGGTAAGTAATGCTGTGCCTAGCAGGAGTTCTGCACCCCGAAATAATGGACCTGCACTGGTACCGCATCATGATCACCCATTGCTGAGAACAGCCACAGTTAGTATGGGTAGCTTCAGGAAGGATGAGGTGGTGGACCAGAGGCACCACAGCTGTGACTGTCACTCACTCACACCTCCCACCAGCAGGAAAATACACCATTTGGTGTATTTCCATGGCCACCACAGCATAACAAAAGTTCATTAAGGAGAGCATAGCCTTTCTGGAACAAAATAAGATCTTTCTAAAAGAACAAAACAAAACAAGAATATTTCTCTGAGTTTAGCTCAGTCACTTGAGAAAATTGCATAAAAACAGAAAGATAAGTAAAATAATACAGTAAATTAACAAAGCTAAGAAAAACTCCAAGTCTTGCATTAGCTGTGGCTCTCAGCTTGATTCTGTGTGTGTTAAGAATTAATACTGTTCTCCCAATCAGGAAAATAATCTGTTCCTGAGTGGTTGTTTGGCTCTCCCATCCAGAAGGGAATTCTAACCATCTAATGTGAACAGAAAAATGTCAGAGAAAAACATTTCTTTTTTTTCTCCAAAATACAGGATGAGTTAAAAGGAGTATTGTAATAGTGTAGAACTAAGTATGACTGCAGGGAGATAAATGCTGGAAGCTTTCTTTGATCACAGCCCCTAGACTCAGCCCTTGGCTTTATAATACAGTTTTCTATCCAAATCATATCAGAGTTCATGCTAGTATGACATATTTTCCCCCAGGCCACTTCAATACCAACAAGCTTACTATGTGCTTATGTTAGAATCCTTTAAGGTCTGTGTTCGTGATATATCAGATATCACTCTTCTCTCCTCATGGTCTGCAAAACAGTCACAATCATTTCACAAGATCCCCAATTCAATTTTCATAGAAACTGAAATAAGGACATTGCCTTAAAGGACTTACATCTTCAGGATAGTTAATTCACTGATTTAAGTAAAGCCTGATATAACCTATTTTTCTAGGAATTTCTATGTCAGTTAACATTTTTAAGTACTCTATTTTTTAAATATCCAATTCGTTTAAAATTTACCTTGGTAGGGCGCCTGGGTGGCTCAGTGGATTAAGCTGCTGCTTTCGGCTCAGGTCATGATCTCAGAGTCCTGGGATCGAGTCCCGCATGGGGCTCTCTGCTCAGCAGGGAGCCTGCTTCCCTCTCTCTCTCTGCCTGCCTCTCTGTCTACTTGTGATCTCTCTCTGTCAAATAAATAAAATCTTTTTTTTTTAAGATTTTATTTATTTTTATTTATTTATTTGTTAGAGAGAGAGAGAGAGCGAGCACAGGCAGACAGAGAGGCAGGCAGATGCAGAGGGAGAAGCAGGCTCCCTGCCAAGCAAGGAGCCCAATGCGGGACTCGATCCCAGGACACTGGGATCATGACCTGAGCCGAAGGCAGCCGCTTAACCAACTGAGCCACCCAGGCATCCCTGAATAAAATCTTTGAAAAAAAAATTTACCTTGGCATGCTAATCTATATATTAAAAGAGAGAACATAGTAATGAAAGAAAATAAAATCTAGACTATCTCTGAATTTGAGCATCTGGTATTACAGAATAAAACAACAGTTATTCAGCTATTTTTCTCCAAATTAGGTAGCAATTTTCTATATTTGATTATATAAAATTGATACACATATTAAACAAAACCCTGAAGTATCAGGCCTAAGTCCCATGCATTTTCTCTATAGCCACACTAACACATACGGTTAAAATCTTCCAATGACTTGATCCACAATTCCTAAGATTTGTTGTTGGTTCATTGTGAGGTCTAAAGATCTGGAACCAAAAACCAAGGAAAGCTTTAAAAACTGGCCAGCAAAACAATCAACAATTTCTAGAGGTTTAGCTGCCTTTTTAACTCAGCAGTACACTATAAAATTTTGTGATCCAGAAAAGGAAAAAGCTGAGAAAAGAAACACCCAACATAAAATTCATTAATATCATCCAGGATAACAGATGCAACCCAGGCACAGTTTCATTGTTTCTAAGCTCTCTGCTTATAGCTCTCTTTCCTCATATTTGAAGATTCTTTTATTTTCTTCCTCATAAAACATCACTTTTTTCTAGTTCTCTTTGTTTGTAAATAATCAATATATATTGTAGAATTTCTTACTTCACTGATTATCTTAAGAGAAAGTTCCACTTTGAAAAATTTCACAACTTTGTGAGAGAACAACTTTCTCTTATTCCCCCTCAAATGCTCCTTTACAAACTAGAGGCGCAAAATTGGAGGGGAGGAGACAAGTGGGAACTCCCAGAAAACCTGAAAAAAGAAAAATTTGACAGTAGAATTTTGTCATTATTTCATCCATTCAACAAACAGATATTAAGCCCCTATAAGTCAGGTACTATGCTAGGGACAAGTCCTACTTTGTTCTCAAGAGCCTGACATTACAATATAATCTTAAAATACCAATGAGGCTAATAAAATTATATTTGTATCAAGTTATATTAATTACAGTAAATAACTTAAAAATAAATTAGATAAAGATGTAAATAAAATTATATACACACACACAATTGTTTTGGTGGAGAGGTTCTGAATTGTTTTGTGCTTTCCACCTTATGCTAAGGATTCTGACAACAGGAAGAAAGAAATCCCTTCCAAGAATTACACACAGAATTACGAAGAGGGTATCTGTAGATAAAATGGAAAGAAAATCAAGATGTTAACTTTTTTTTTTTTTTAAAAGAACATTTCGGGCTCCCGCGTGGCTTAGTCGGTTAAGCATCTGCCTTCAGCTTGGGTCATGAGCCCAGGGTCCTGGGATTGAGTCCTGCATCAGGCTCCTGGCTCCATGGGGAGTCTGCTTCTCCCTCTCCCTCTGCCCCTCCACCCTGCTCATACTCTCTCACTCATGCGCTCTCAAATAAATAAATAAATAATCTTTTTAAAAAAAAAAACATAATAATCTTAAAAAAAAAACCCCAACCAGAATATTTCAAAGTTATCAAAGCTCTAAAAGCATGCAATGTTTATAAAGTAATTCTTGTAATTCAGCTTCCTGGAATGAAACAAAATGTATCTGATACAGAATTGTATACTACAACAATGTTTTATCATAACTCATAACCAAAACTATGGAAAAGATTCTTTACTGCATTAATCATCAGGGAAATGTAAATTAAAACCACAGTGCATTACCACCACACACCCACCAGAATGAGTATAAAGAAAAAGATAAAAAATACTAAGTATTAGCAAGAATATGAGCAATAGGGAATCCTTATATACTGCTAGTAGCAATGTAAATTGGTATTATCACTTCGGAAAAAGTCATCTGGAAGTATCTACTAAAGTTGAGAAAATGTATATTCTAACCAAACAATGCCAATCCTAGGTATATGCCCTAGAGAAATGTGTGTATATATTCATCAAAGGACATGGACTACAATGTTCATAAGATCATTAACTGTAATATCCCCAAACAGAAAACTACCCAAATACCTAATAACATTAGAATGAATAATTATGATTTATTCACACAGTGTAATATTATATAACAATGATAAAATTATCAACTACAACTACATACAATATGGATGAATCTTACAAACATAATGTTCAGCAGGAAAGGTAGTCACAAAAGAAAAAATACCATAGGATTCCATATACAGAGCATAAAAATAGACAAGAATATATCTAAGCTATTAAAAGCCAAGACAGATACAGCTTAAAAAAAAAAAAAGGAGTATTTCAGGAACCATTTTTATTCACTATGTAATTTATAAAAAAGGATAAAGGGGTAAAAAAAAATAAAATAAAAATAGGAGGAGAAACCAGGTTAAATGTCAGAATAAGGCAATTTAATCTTTTCCTGAACAATAAACATGTGATTTTAAAAAATTTTTTTAAAGATTTTTACTTACTTTTTGACAGAGAGAGCAAGAGAGGGAACACAAGCAGGGGGAGTGGGAGAGGAAGAAGCAGGTTTCCTGTGGAGCAGGGAGCCTGATGCAGGGCTTGATCCCAGGACGCTGAGATCATGCCCTGAGTCAAAGGTAGATTCTTAACCAAGAGAGCCACCCAGGTGCCCCTACATGTGGTATTTAAATTGCTAGATTTAATTTTAAAAACACTATGTTGGGGGGCACCTGGGTGGCTCAGTCGGTTAAGCATCTGCTTTCAGCGTGGATCATGATCCTGGGGTCCTAGGACTGAGTCCTGCCAGTTTAGTTATTATTAAGAGTAAGCAAGATGGCTAGCTGAAGTTAAATATGTGGAAAGGTTTTCTTCTGTGAAAATAACAATGGGCCATATGGGAAAAGGAAACAAAACAATCAAATCAACTCCATTTTCAAAATACTAATAAAATAAGAAATCACATAAAGACCTTTTAATTTCAATAGTACTCTACTCGGCCAATTGAGTTATAAGGTGATTCACTGAAAGTGAGTATGAAAATAAAGAAACAAGTTTGCAGATATCCTTTCCTCCAAAAAGAAGAATTTTTAAGTTTATCATCCTTTCATAAAAAACAATTATTTCAAGAACTATAAAATCAGGTATCACCATCATACTTTTCAAAATAAAGCAATATAGTGGGCCCTGGGTGGTTCAGTCAGTTAAGCTCTGCCTTTGGCTCAGGTCATGACCTCAGGGTCCTGGGATCAAGCCTCTCACCAGGCTCCCTGCTCAGAAGGGGTGCCTGCTTCTTCCTCTTCCTCTGCTTACACTCTCTCTCTCTCTCAAGTAAGTAAATAAAATCTTAAAAAAATAAAATATAATAAAATAAAGCAATTTATATGCACTATCAGAATAAAGATTAAAAAAATAAAAATTTATATTAAAAATGAAAAAAGTAATTTTATTGTGACTCAGGTATAACATATTGCATTATTAAAGCTATTTATAAATCTACAATATGCAATCAAAAGACAGACCAAAGTGATGTAATTCTATCTAACCACAATATACATTGTGAAAGCAGTTAACAGGAAGATAAAAGATGTGGTAACCACAGCCTATTTAAAAATACTTTAATTTTTTCTTTTTTTGTTGTTGTTTTAAATCAGGATTTATATTTTTTATATTTTTATCTAAAAGATAATTCTTATTAATTCTAGCATTTAATTATTTATTATGGTAACCTAACACTACTATTTTGGTTTCATTTACTAAAACTTATCTTGTAGACAAACGGGAAAAAATACAAGAGAAAAATGGCACAGGTCCTTCAAGAAAAGCAAGCTACCAGAATGAGCAGGTCAATAAAACTATTTGTAGAATGGGATAGTTGTCTATTTTCAGATCATTAAGATATTTTTAAATATCCTGAAACCAAACCCAGATTCTAAAGGCAAAGCCAGAACCATTCACTATGTTTATTAAAATGCAATCTCTTATTAAGTCTTGCACAGTAAGAGAGGCCAAACTCACCCTAACATGACCTTAGATTTAGAAGCCTGCCAAAGAATCTGTATAGAAATAGCAACAAAATGTTGCTTATACCTACTGTTTAAAGTAATATAAAATAAAACAAAAGCTTACTAGTTATTTCAGGACTTAAATAGTGAAGTAAAATCTGACAAAGAGAATATGGGAAACATTAGCAGCCTTTTAAATTTAACATACGAGTTTCAATTATATAAGCTAATTTATTTTTTTAAGATTTTGAACACTGAAATAATCCTTAACACTAATTCCCTACCTTTTTCACCTTTCCAACTCCTTTTAAATTTTTTCTCATTGAGAAAGTAACAGTTCAACTCTATATCTGAAATTAATAATGTACTCTATGTTGGCTAATTGAATTAAAATTAAAAAAAACAAAAACAAAAAACAAAGTTAAGATTCCCTTCTTGGCAGAAATGTATTATTATGGTCCCTACAGGGAGCCATTCTAGCAGCACTCTTGATAGAATTGTGAATTTCTTCTGTTCCTACTGCTTAGCCCACAAATTCCTTTATTGCTGTTTCCACGTTGTAAAGATCTGTTCAAAAATGTTACAAAGCCTGAAACAATTAGTTTCACTATAAATGTATGTACTCTAACCTTAGCTCTGCTGCTACTCAGGGATCCCAGAATCATCTCTAGATTAAAAAGGATTAAAAATAGTACAGAACAGGTTCTAAGCAACAATACTCTCCAAATGGAGAACTTATATAAGTTTCTCTCATAATTAAGTGGTGTTCATCCAGGATATTCAAAGTTTTTGTGAAATGTAAACATAAATCAGTGTAATTCACCATACTCATAGGCTAAAAATACCCCACCATTTAATCACTGTGCTGGTACAGAAAAAAACATTTAACAAACTTCAACAACTGTTCATGATCAGAACACTCAGAAAACTAAGATTAGAAGGGAAACTTACTCAACCAGATGGAAGGCAGCTATGAAAATTCTACAGCTAACATCATACCTATTAACACAGACTTGATGCTTTCTTTCCTCCTGAGATCAGAAACACAGCAAGGATTTCTGCTCTCACTATTTCTATTCAACTTTGAACTGGAAGTCCTAATCAGTGGTATCAGGAGAGAAAAAGAAATACAAATTGGAAAGAAAAAGTAAAACTGTCTTTAATTGCAGATGACATGACAGTATATGCAGAAAATTCTAAGGGATTTATCCAGACTTCAAGTTAGATTACAGAGTGGTAGTAATCAAAACAGTATGGTACTGGCACAAAAACAGACACATAGATCAATGGCACAGAACAGAAAACCCAGAAATGAACCCACAACTATATGGTTAACTAATCTTCGACAAAGCAAGATATACAATGGGAAAAAGAATGTCTCCAAATGTGTTGGGAAAACTGGACAGCAACATGCAAAAGAATAAAACTGGACCGCTTTCTTACACCATATACAAAAATAAACTCAAAATTTACACTGACCTCTACCTCTGAAACCAGTTAACTCATGTTAACTACTTGAATTTAAATTTAAAAAAAAAAAAAAAATTTTTTTTAACTCTCAAAATTTGGATTAAAAACCTCAAGTGCGAGACCTGAAACCATAAAAATCCTAGAAGAGAGCATAGGCAGTAACTTCTTTGACACTGGCCATAGCAACTTCTTTTTACATGTCTCCTGAGCAAGGGAAGCAAAAGCAAAAATAAACTACTGGGACTTTATCAAAATAAAAAGGTTCTACACAGTGAAGTAAACCAACAAAACTAAAAGGCAACCTACAGAATGGGAGAAGATATTTGCAAGTAACATATTCGATAAAGGGTTAGTATCCAAAATATATAAAGAACTTACAAAATTCAATACCCCCAAAATGAATAATCCAATTAAAAAATGGGCAGAATATATGAACAGATCTTTCTCCTAAGAAGACATACAGATGGCCAACAGATACATGAAAAGATGTTCATTATCACTTATCATCGGGGAAATGCAAATCAAAACCACAAGATATCACTTCACACCTATCAGAAGGGCCAAAGTCAACAATACAAGAAACAATAAGTATTGGTGAAGATATGAAGAAACCTTCCTGCACTGTTGGTGAGTCTGCAAACTAGCACAGCCACTGTGGAAAACAGTATGGAGGGTCCTCAAAAAGGTTAAAAATAGAACTATTCTACAGTCCACCAATAGCACTACTAGGTATTTGCCCAAAGAAACAAAAAATACTAAATCAAGGGGATACAGGCTGGTGTTTAGAGCAGCATTATCTACAATAGCCAAATTATGGAAACAGCCCAACTGTCCATCAACTGATGAATGGATAAGAAGATGTAGTACACATATATACAATGGAATATTACTCAGTCATAAAAAAAAATGAAATCTTGCCATTTGCAATGACATGGATGGAGCTAGAGAGTATTATGCTAAATAAATAAGTCAGAGAAAGACAAATACCATATGATTTCACTCATATGTGGAATTTAAAAAACAAAACAAATGAGCAAAGGGAAAAAAGAAAAGAGAAGCAAACCACAAAATGAACTATAGAGAACAAACTGCTGGTTACCAGGGGGGAGGTTGGGGGGATAGGTTAAACAGGTGATGGGGATTGAGGAGGGCACTTGTGATGAGCACTGCTGTTGTATAGTAGGGCTGAGTCACAATACTGTACACCTGACACTAATATTATACTGTATGTTAACTAACTGGAATTTAAATAAAAACTTACCAAAAAAGAGAAAATCCTAAGGAATTTAAAAAAGACTTACTAGAATTGAGTTACACAAGGCAGCAGGCTGTAAGATCAAAATACAAAAACCAACTATTATGTCTACATACTAGCAGAGAAATGAAAATTGAAATAAAAATACCATTTGCAATTAAGAAAAAACTTCAAACTAGAAAGTGATTATAGCAAAGTTGTAGAATACAAGGTTAATGTATAAAATTCAACTGCTTTCTTAAATACCAGCAATGAATCATTGGAATTTGAAACTAAAATCACAAGGCCATTTACATTAGCACCCAAAAATGAAATACTTAAGAATATAGCCAATAAATATGTGTAAGAGCTTTAAGTGGAAAACCACACAACTCTGATGAAATAAATTAAAGATCTAATTAATGGAGAGGTAGTAGATTTTCAGGGATAGGAAGAATCAATATTGTTAAGATGTCAGTTATTCTCAGTTTGATATACAGATTCAGCACATACTCAGTCAAAATTCCAGTAAGTTATTTTGTGGATTATCAACAAACTAATCTTAAAATTTATATTGGGGGAAAATTTTTTAAAAAATTAAATTTACATGGTGGGGTGTGCCTGGGTAGCTCAATGGGTTAAGCCTCTGCCTTTGGCTCAGGTCATGAGCTCAGGGTCCTGGGATCAAGCCCCACATCAGGCTCTCTACTCAGCAGGGAGCCTGCTCCCTGTGCTCTCTCTCTCTGCCTGCCTCTCTGCCAACTTGTGATCTTTCTCTCTGTCAAATAAATAAATAAAATATTTAAAAACAAATTTACATGCAGATGTCTGGGTGGCTCAGTCAGTTAAGTGTCTGCCTTCAACTCAGGCAGGTAATGGTCTTGGGGTCCTGGGATCGAGCCCTGTGTTGTGTGCTCCCTGAGCAGCAGGGAGTCTACTTCTCTCTCTTTCCCGCTACCCCTCTTCCCTGCTCCTGCATGCTCTAATAAATAAATAAAATCTTAAAAAAAAAAAAACTTACATGAAAAGGAAAAACACTCAGAATAACCAACACAATATCAAAGAAGAAATGATGGGAGGGGCACCTGGGTGGCTCAGTTTTTAAGTGTCTGCCTTTGGCTCAGGTCATGGTCCCAGAGTCCTGGGATGGAGCCGTGCATCGGGTTCCCTGCTCCGCAGAAAGCCTGCTTCTCCCTCTCCAACCCCCCCTGCTTGTGTTCCCTCTCTGGCTGTCTCTCTCTGTCAAATAAATAAAATCATAAAAAAAAAAAGATGGAGAATCAACACTACCCAATTTTAAGACTACTATAAATCCATAGTAATGAAGACAATGTGGTATCAGCAAAAGAAGAGGGAAATATATCAATACAACAGAATAGAGAGCCCAGAAACAAACCTACACAAATATATTCAGCTCATCTTTGAGAAATGTACAAAGGCAATTCAGTGGAGAAAGGACAGGCTTTTCAACAAATGAGACTAGAACAACTAGAGATCTATATGCAGAAAGAACAAAAATAAAAACTAGACATAAATCTTAAACCTGTATCGAAAACAACTCAAAATGGATCACTAACTTAAATGTAAACAGCAAAACTCCTAGAAGAAAAATAGGAGAGGGGCACCTGGGTGGCTCAGATGGTTATGAGTCTGCCTTCAGTACAGGTCATGATCCCTGGGTGCTGGGACTGAGTCCCACATCAGAATCTCTGCTCGGCAGGAAGCCTGCTTCTCCCTCTTCCACTCCCCCTGCTTGTGTTCCCTCTCTCACTATCACTCTCCTTGTCAAATAAATAAATAAATAAAAATCTTTAAAAAAAAAATAGGAGAAGGTCTAAGTGCCTTGGATTTGGTAATGACTTTTTTTAAAAGTAATCTCTACACCCAGTGCGGGGCTTGAAGTCACTACCCTGAGATTAAGAGTCACATGCTCTACCAACTGAGCCAGCTAGGCACCTCTGGTAAAGACTTCTTAGACACACGCCAAAAAGTATGAACCTTGAAAGAAAAAACTGGTAAGCTGGACTTCATTAAAATTAAAAACTTCTTTGTGAGAGTCATGGTTTCTCTACCACCAGATAAGGAATGTCAAGTCTTTGTGTATCTTTACAAGAAACATGTATTTGTACGTTACATCTTTTTTTTTTCAAGATTTCATTTATTTATTGCACTGAGAGAGAGATCACAAACAGGCAGAGAGAGAGGGGGAAGCAGGCTCCCCGCTGAGCAGAGAGCCTGATGTGGAGCTCGATCCCAGGACCCTGAGATCATGACCTGAGCCTAAGGCAGAGGCTTAACCCACTGAGCCACTCAGGCGTCCCTGTAGATTGCATCTTTTTAAATAAATGGTTATATACATAGCAAGTTGATCTGCACTTTTGTTACCTTAATGTGTCTTTTAGATCATTAATACTTGTACATAGCATCCTTATTTCCAATTTTATATCTACATGCTATTCCATTATATGTATTGAACACTAATCAAATCTTACTGGTGAACTATCAATTTCCAATATTTTGCTATTACATATAATACCACAAAGATTAAGCTTCACTTTCCAAATCTGACAGCACATCAGTACAGCCAGTTCCTAAAATTGGAACTGCTGGGTTATAGGAAATGTGAATGATTAATTATTGTGAAATTGCTTCCCATAATGGCTGCACTAATTTAAGCTCCTACCAGCAGTATAAGAGAGCATATGTTACCCTACACCCTTGACAACAGTGTTTTATCAAATGTCTTAATACTTGCCAATCTTATAGAGTGGAAAATGGTACTCAGTGTACTTTTAAATTACAAGTTTTATGAACAAGGTGGAGTACCTTTTCATCTGTATAATTTCCATTAGTTTTCTTTTTCTGTGACTGTTTATTCATAAGTTTTGCCTATTCTCTAAAAATTGGAGTGTTGGTTTGTTTCCTTATATCACTACACAATATTCCTCTTTGTCCCTTTAAAGCCTTGAGGCTCTTAGTATGGTTTTTTTTTTTAAGATTTTATTTATTTATTTGTTAGAGAGAGAGAGGGAGAGAGAGAGCACAGGCAGACAGAGTGGCAGGCAGAGGCAGAGGGAGAAGCAGGCTCACTGCTGAGCAAGGAGCCCGATATGGGACTCGATCCCAGGACGCTGGGATCATGACCTGAGCCGAAGGCAGCTGCTTAACCACCTGAGCCACCCAGGCGTCCCCTTAGTATGTTTTATTTGATATCAATATTGTTGTGCTCACTGTACATCTTTGGTCATTTCTTATTTTATTTTTAACCTTTCTTAGATTTAAGAATTCTGAATATATTTTTAGTTACAGAGCAACTTTTTCTATGTTGCAACTGTATTCTCTTGAGAGTTTTCATTCCCTTTTCTATCACAGCGTTCTCTAATCTTTTCCATTATGTCTGCTTCCACAGGAGGAATTTGTTTGGTTATTCAGTGATTCCCTCTTTGGAGTTGCTGAATTCATTTTAATAGGTTGTAATATTAATAGCCACGGATTATGGCAATCTCTTGGATGGTGCAGAACTGGCAGTCAATATACGATACCCATGTTTTAAATTTGATGTGCATGCAAATGAAGGTGCTGGCAAAGTGGAACTGCTCTGTTAAGGTTACAAAGGAACAAGTGGAGGATATATGGCAGACCTCACTCACCTGCACAGACGTGAACAATTCATCCCACAAGCACAACCCTCCTGACAGCTACTCATCAGGCAGCTTCCTAGAGGACTCTATATAGCTTGCAGGCAAGTATGGCCTCTTTCCACATACCAGAAATATCCAAACGTACAGACCACCCACTAGCATGTGTCTCTCAGATAACAGAGAGATCCTTGATCTTCACCAAAGATAATGATGACTTTCAACATCAGACATTATGAAGCTCTATGTTACAGTATTTTACCTTCCATTTTTCTAAATAATGCACAATTACATGATTTATAACAAGGACATACAAATACTCTACTATTGATTCCTCTACTACTCCCCTGGTTATAACTGAATATAATTATCTTCAGGCCTGTTCTTATCTTAATTATGCAACTTTTAAACCTCCAACTCTTAAATATGTGTCCTAAGATAAAAAGCTCAGAAACTGGGGCACCTGGGTGGCTCAGTGGGTTAAGCCTCTGCCTTCGGCTCAGGTCATGATCTCAGGTCCTGGGATGGAGCCTCACATCTGGCTCTCTGCTCAGCAGGGAGCCTGCTTCCTCCTCCTCTCTCTCTGCCTGCCTCTCTGCCTACTTGTGATCTCTGTCAAATAAATAAAAAAAATCTTAAGAAAAAAAAAAAAAAAAAGCTCAGAAACCTTATTCACTAAAGTCCTTAACAGTTTTTTTTCAAAAAGTTTTAAGTTCGGGGCACCTGGGTGGCTCAGTGGGTTAAAGCCTCTGCCTTCGGCTCAGGTCATGATACCAGGGTCCTGGGATCAAGCCCTGCATCGGGCTCTCTGCTCTGTAAGGAGTCTGCTTCCTCCTCTCTCTCTGTCTGCCTCTCTGCCTACTTGTGATCTCTGTCAAATAAATAAATAAAATCTTAAGAAAAGTTTTAAGTTCCTTCTTTTTACACTTCTCAAAGATTAGATAAATAGTTTTATTAAAAGTCTGGAAACAGGGGCACCTGGGTGGCTCAGTGGGTTAAAGCCTCTGCCTTCAGCTCAGGTCATGATCCCAGGGTCCCAGGATCGAGCCCCGCATCGGGCTGTCTACTCAGCAGGGAGCCTGCTTCCTCCTCTCTCTCTGCCTGCCTCTCTGCCTACTTGTGATCTCTGTCTGTCAAATAAATAAATAAATTAAAAAAAAAAAAAAAGTCTGGAAACATATGGCAAAACAAACTCCTGCACTTCAATATCTACCGAATATAACTGTGCTACACACCAAGCTAGAGAGACTATGAAGACAAAAACAGGAAAAAGCACCCTGCCCTCAAGGATCTCAGAGTTTAGCAAAAGAAAAGGGCAAGCTATAAAGAAATAAAACATAATGTGATAAGGAAAATAATAAAGTATGTACAGGCTCCAAAGGTTAACACAAAGGAGGCACAGTAACAAAGAACTACAGAGGAATTTGTGGTCAGCTACATTTTTAAAGAACAAATAGGAATTTGCCCAGTGGCCAAAGGAATTACAGACAGAAGGTAAGGACATACATTCCTTCAACAACGTTTCTAGTTTGGGACAGATACTAATGGACAGATACTTTGAAATACCTGCCCCAGAGAGACAATGATTAATTAAGGTGAAGTCTTTGACCTTAAAGAGTCAGGGGAGAGGACACCAGTTAAGGTATAGTGTGATAAATGCTACAGTAGGGATAAGGAAAGAGTATTGGAGGCTTAAGGGCCAAATGGAAATAAGACCTAAACTTCAATGTGAGTAATAAACAGAAATTAGCCTGGTGAAATATATATCAGGAGTGGAATGGAGGACCATGTCAGGGATCATGGCATTCCAGGCATAGAGAAGGGTCTAGAGAAGGGCAAGGACAGAGACAGAAAGTGAAGACAGAGAATGTAGTTCAATATGGCAGAAGAAGAGGCATCTAAGATAAGGCTAAAGTTGAAAGCAAGAACAATATCATGAAGGGTTTTTAAATTTTTTTGATTTTATTTTTAACCAATCTATACACCCAATGAGGGCTCAAACTTACAACCCTGAGATCACGAGTCACATGCTCTATTGATTGAGCCAGCTAGGGGCCCCAAGGATCTTTCAAATCAGCATTTGGACTTTATCTTGAGGGCAATAAGGAACTACTAAACTAGTTTTTTAACATGGAAAGACTGTTCAGATTTGTGTTTGAGAGCTATACTACAGTAAATGAAAGAGAAAGAAATAAATCTGGAAGTAATACAGCAGTTACAGCAATCCAGGAAAGAGTTTCTAGTAGTCTGGACTAAAGATAGTAGCAACAGAGATAGAGAAAATGCATGGGGAGGGCTGAGAGACTGAGGGTGCAGAATGAACAAGCCTTATAAATGATTTGACTGGAAGCACAGAGAAAGAAAAAGGAATCAAAGATGAGGCCTCCGTGTCTGGTTTGGGCAAAGGGTACTACTTTTCAGTCAGATAAGGAAAAGGGGAGAACAAGTTTTGAGAGGGTGAAATAATCACTTAATTCTGGACAGAGAGAGAATCAGATACAGAGAAGCTGCTCAAATGAAGCTATCCAATAAGCAGCTGGATATGTAACAACTCAAGGCAAAGTTTGTGTCAGAGATACAGATTTGAGAATAGTCCATATACAAAGTAAATGATAACTAAAGCATGAGAATAGATAAAATTGCCCAGGGAAAATGAACAAAATGAGAAGAAAACCCAAGACAAAACCCCATAGAATGCAAACATTTAGAAGATGAAGAGCTAGGAGAGTAGACTGAAAGAGAACAACCAAATAGGAAGATGAAAATATTAATATGAGGAAAAGGAGTAAGTGCTTAATGAATGCTATGTATTGTGCTAAATGATTTATGGGCACTACCTCATTTAATCCTTAGACACTCTATGAGCAACTTATTATATTCTGCATTATTAGAGATATGGCTACTTTAGAGTAGAGAGATCAACTTGCTCAGGTTTATACATTTGGTTGGGTGTGAGAAGTGCAACCAAAATCATACCCAGTCCTCTAGAGGCCTTTTTCTTAACTGTTACACTGTACTGCTTTCTATAAAAGTCAGAAAAAGTGTGGTATCACAGACACACAAAAAAGCAGTGATTCAAAAAGAAAGACACCATCCCAGTAGCAATGAGCTCACCCAGCAGCACCAAGATCTTGTTTCTAATAATATTCTCCATTAAAAGTAATCAGGACTCCTTAGAAAAATGACCAATCTGAAGAGTAGGCAGGAAATATGTAAAATGAGCCTGGAGCATCTTGTGGTCCTAAAAAAAATAAGTGCTGAAAACAAAAATAACAACAAAAAAAACCCCAAACCCACAGTAAGGGACATGTCAAAGGAACAGAGAAAATCAACTGACAGCTCACAATGGACACAGTTGTAACAACTTAAGCAGAAAATTAAGTAGTATTAGACTATATAACCCAGAGTATAAACAAATGAGTCCATACTAATATAAATAAACCATTAAATAAATAAGAGAGGAGAGACAAATCTAGGGTGCAAAAGAATTCCAAATAAATGATGTAGATATTTCCTCTTACAGAGGTAGAGCAACCTCTCCACTCCTCACATATGGGCTCCACATAATGACTTCCTTTCAAAGACTACAGTATGGAAAGGGGGAGAGGGTAGAGAGTTACTTCACAGTACCAAAACATGACAAACACTACCTCAGCCAAGTGATCAAGGTTCACATCAACAGTGATAAGTCATGTTGATAGTATGGCCTTTGATATGCTGTGATGAAAATGGCACTTTATCTCGTGGTTTCTCTCTCAAAAACTCGGTAACCCTAATTTCGCCATGAGAAACTCATCAGGAAAATCCCACTGAGGGACTTCTACAAAATACCTGAAAATTGTATCTCAAAACTTAAAATAAAAACATGAAAAGTCTGAGATACCGTCACAGCCAAAAAGAGGCTAAGGATATTGGTCATGAAATGTAATACGGTATCCTGATAGCTCTCTTGGAACAGAAAATGAACATTAGCTAAAAACTAAGGAAATGGGAAGAAGTATGAACTTCTGTTAATCAACATATGTTAATTTTGGTTCATTAATTGTAAAAACTGTACTAGGCCAATGTAGGATGTTAACAGTAGGAAAAACTGACTAAGGAGTTTATGAGAACTCTCTGTAACTATCTTTATAATTTCTCTGCAAATCTAAAACTATTCTAAAATTAAAATGTTATTTAAAAAAACAAAGGGGGCAGGGCGCCCGGTGGCTCAGTCATTAAGTGCCTGCCTTCAGCTCAGGTCATGATCCCAGAGTCCCAGATGGGAGTCCCAGATGGAGCCCCACATGCCCCAGTGCTCAGTGGGGAGTCTGCTTTTCCCTCTGCCCCTCACCACATTCTCCTGCTCTTTCTCACTCTCTCTCACATAAATACTTTTAAAAATAAATAAGTAATGAAAAAAAGAGGGGAAAATAACTGTGTCAAATGCTAATAATCAAAAAAGAAAAAGACAACTGAGAGCAGTTTCAGTGGATTATTGGAGTCAAAGACAGATTACATCAGGCAGAGGAATGAACTAAAGCTGAGAATGGGGGGAAGATCAAATCAGAGCCAGAAGTAGACATCAAGTTAAAGAAAGTGGCTGTTGTTTTGTTTTTAAATAAAGGTATAATTCATATACCAAAAATGCACCTTTTAAAGTGTACAATTAGTGGTTTCCAGTATGTTCACACAATTATATAACCATTACTACTATGTACTTCCAGAACATTTTCATTACTTCAAGAAGAAATGGTATAATCAAAGACCTAAAAATGTGAAATATGTTCATGAATAAGAAAACTTCACATTGTTAAGATGTCAATTAAACTGAAGTAATTTACAGATTCACTGCAACGTCTATCAAAGTCTAACAGCCTTTTCCATAGAAATGGAAAAGCTGATCCTCAAATTCATGTGTAATTGCAAGGAATACTAAATAGCCAGAATAATCCTGAAAAAGGGTTCACAATTCTCAACTTTGAAACTTATTACAAACCTATAGTAATTAAAATAATGGTACAGGGGCGCCTGGGTGGCTCAGTGGGTTAAAGCCTCTTCTTTCAGCTCAGGTCATGATCCCAGGGTCCTGGGATCCAGCCCCGCTGAGCAGAGAGCCCCCTGCTTCCTCCTCTCTCTCTGCCTGCCTCTCTGCCTACTTGTGATCTCTGTCTGTCAAATAAAAAAAATAAAAAATAAAAAATAAAAAAAAGAAATAAAATAAAATAGTGGTGCAAGTACATAGTTTAGCAAACCACTCAAGGATTACTTACATCTCCAAGAGAATATACCTGTGTTTGATTTTGCCATGTCTATTTAATTACAGTTAATGAAAGATGTTGTGAAATTATATGTTAACTCATAGATTTTTGTTCAGTATAAAAGATGGTTTTATTGCCTTAGAAGTCATGATGACCACCTTTGTGTGTATCTAACCTAGCAATCTTATTCCAACACTTTTTTTTTTTAAGATTTTATTTATTTATTTGTTAGAGGGAGAGAGAAAGAGCGTGAGCGCACAAGCAGGCAGAGTGGCAGGCAGAGGCAGAGAGAGAAGCAGGCTCCCTGCCAAGCAAGGAGCCCGATGTAGGACTTGATCCCAGGACTCTGGGATCATGACCTGAGCTGAAGGCATAGGCTTAATCCACTGAGCCACCCAGGCGTCCCATTCCAACACTTTTTAATGCTTTTGCAAATGGACTACATAATCCGAGTTCCCCAGCTGTTCCTGGTTTACCATTTTATCTGTCCCTATCTAACTAATGATTTGAATAAAATAGTTATCATTTTGTACTTATATGAGGGTTACATTTTTAACTTTTTGGAAGTTATACTTTCTCAATCCCTACAGATCATAGTCAAAGTTATTAGAAATGAAATCCACTATCATAACAAAAATAAAGCACCAGGGACATTGGATAATATTTTTTAGGGGCATTTTAGGCAACTTCCTTTTGCTCCTTCAAAATATTTTTGTTTGTTCTACTCCTTCTCCTAGTGGAGTCTGTAAGATTAAAAAAAAAAAAATGGAGGAGGGGGTGCGTGGGTGGCTCAGTAGGTTAAAGCCTCTGCCTTTGGCTCAGGTCATGATCCCAGAGTCCTGGGATCGAGCCCCATATCGGGCTCTCTGCTTCCCCCTCTCTCTCTGCCTGCCTCTCTGCCTACTTGTGATCTCTATCTGTCAAATAAAAAAAAATAAAAAATCTTAAAAAATATAATGGTATATATAAATATACAGTTCCAGAGAATAGAATGAAAAGCCCAGAAATAAACCTTCACATATGTGGTCAATTGATTTTTGACAAGAGCGCTAAGACCATTCAATGGTAAAAGGACAGTCTTTCAACAAATGGTAATATAAAAACTGGATATCCTTATTCCAGTTTGACTCTTAAACCATATACAAAAATTAACTCAAAATCAATCAGAGACCTAAACTAAAGAACTAAAACTATAAAATTCTTAGAAGAAAGCTTTGGGGAAAATCTTCAGAATGCCAGATTTGGCAACCACGTCACAGGTATGAGGAAAGAATAGACAAACTGGACTTTAGCAAAATAAAGAACTTTTATACATCCAAGTGAACTATAAAGACAGTGAAAAGACAACCTACTGAACAGAAGAAAATATCTGCAAATCATTTATCTTATAAGGGATTATTAATATTCCATATACCTAACAATTCCTAAAACTCAACTCCAAAAATAATTAATCTAATTAAAAAATGGGCATAGGACTTGAGCAGACCTTTCAAAGACATACAAAATGGCCAGTAAGCACATAAAAAGATGCTCAACATTACTAGTCATTAGGAAAATACAAATCAAAATTACAGTAAGATACCACTTCACATCTCCTAAGGTGGCTGTAATAAAAAAAAAAAAAATAAGTGCTGGAAAGAATGTGGAGAAATTGGAGCCCTTGTGCACTATTGGTGGGAATATAAAATGTTAGATCTCTGGGAAATCAGAATGGCAATTCCTCTGAAAAATTAAAAATAGAATTACCATATGACCCAGAAATTCCACTTCTATATACACACCCGAAGAGGGTCCCAAAGAAGATATTTGTACTCCCATGTTCATTGAAACATTATTCACATAGCTAAACATGGATGCAACCCATGTGTCCACTGATGGATGAATGATAAGCAAAAGTGGTGTGTATATATATATATATATATATATATACATAACGGAATAGTATTCAGCCTTAAAGGGAAGGAAATTCTAACACATACTACAATACAGACGAACCTTCAGGATATTATGCTAAATGAAATAAGCCAGTCAGCAAAAAGACAATTACTATTAAGATTCCACTTACATGAGGTACCTAAAGTAGTCAAAATCATAGAGACAGAAAGTAGAATGGTGGGTGCCTGAGACTAGGGGGAGGGGAGAATGGGGAGTTATTGTTTAATGAGTACAAAATTTGAGTTTCGCAAGATAAAAAGTTATGGATATGGATGGGACTAATGCCTACACAATATGAATATACCTAATAGCACTGAACTGAACTGTACACTTAAAAATGATTAAAGCTGTAAATTTTATATTATGTATATTTTACTACAGTGAAAATTTTGGAAAAAATGAGAAGCATTAAGGCTTGTAGTATTGTTTACTGTTTCATAACACAGATTTAAATTCACAGAATAATTCTACAGACATTATTATTAAGTTGGACTTTTTTATAATGAAATACAGACTTCTCTAGCCTTCTCTCCAGGGCATATACCCTTTAAGGGTAAGTATTTCTCTCATAGCTACCTATATTATAATGACATGTATTTTGTTCCTACCTTTAATAATGAATAATTTCAAACATATACAAGGGAAGAGAGAAAGGAATAATGAAACCCCATATAGCTATCACACCAGTTTTGTTTTATCTCTAATTCCACCCACTTTATTCTTCTTCCCCCAGTGGATTATTCTGAAGCCAATCCCAAACACTGTATCATTTCAACTACAAATATTTCAGTATGTTATCTCTATATACTAAAAAATACTGTTAAAAGATATATACAGCAAGATACAGAGTCCTGCATAAATTATTGTACTGGTAGGTCAGATTTCTGATATAAGCAATCCTTCAATAAATCATATATTAGATATAGGAATTTTGTACATATTCATTAATTCATACTCTACTTCATTACAAGTTAAACCACTAGGAAGTAAGGCTATCAAGCAAGAAAATCAAGAAAAAGTGGCTTGAACAGTTTCAATCATAAGAGGGTCATTAATCAAAGGTGGTCTTAGGGGCACCTGAGTGGCTCAGTTGTTTAAGCATCTAACTCTTGATTTCGGGTCAGGTTATGATCTCAGGGTTGTAAGATCAAGCCCTGTGTTGGGTTATGTGCTATGTGTGAAGCCTACTTGGGATTTTTTCTTTTCCACTCACTTTGTCCTCCCAAGCCTCCCTCTCTCTTAAAAAAAAAAAAAAAAGGAGGTCTTAGAGACCTCTTAGGAAAGAGATGGAGAAAGTGACACAAATACCACATACACTCTCAAGGGTGCCTGGGTGGCTCAGGTGTCTGCCTTTGGCTCAGGTCATGATCTCAAGGTCCTGAGATTAAGCCCCACATAGGGCTCCCTGCTCAGCAGGGAGCCTGCTTCTTCCCCTCTCTCTCTGCCCCTTCCCCTGCTCATGCTCTCTCTCAAATAAACAAAATCTTAAAAAAAAAAAAAAAAAAAAAAAGTACCATACACAATCTCTCTCCCCCCCAACCTTTCATATGATACAAGTTATTTAGTATATGATAACATAACACGGTCATATTATATAATTATTATACATAAAGTAATACACATAACTACATATTTTATAAAACTAACTCAATGCAGAAAATTTCTAGTCATCTGTCCTTACCTTTTGTTGGACTGAGATTCTGGTCTATAAATCCTCTCAGTTCTGCATTTGTAGAAGTCAAACCAACCTGAATAAAACAGTTTTAAAAATTAAAAACAGGATCTTACATATTAAGTGGTCATTTAATAACCTATTTTACACTTTCTACTGAAGAACCATCTCAAATAATATAGATAGCCACATAAAAATGAATTAACTATACCATCGATAGCAGAATTAAAAAGAAAATGTTGCTTAAAATGGGAAAAAGAGAAACCGTCCAGATTAAGATGAAAATTAATGAAATAATGTCACTTGTGAATGGAACTGAAATTACAGATTTTACTGATGGTTTTTTTGAAAGCAAGTAATGTGGCAGTCCTGAAGTTGCCAACAGATATACCACAATTCCACCTTCACACTGCTGTGAATTTTTATTGTTCATAATCACTGTGTTCATAATACTATTGTACATAGTCACTATTGTTCATAATACCACACCACAGAGGTGAGGTATACTGGTCTCAAATCCAGCTGCCTGGGCTCATACTCTGGCTCATCAAGACTACTACGTGTGTGGTCATGGTGAAGTCACACAAGTTCTCTACCTCTCAGTCTCTTCAACTGTAAACTGAAGGATGCTAGAAGTGCTTACCAGTTTAGGTGCTTACCAGTTTAGGTTATTAGAAAGACTGAGATAGTTCATGTAAAGTATCTAGCACACTGTATGGCACACAGTGCTCAATCATAGTAATTTTCATAACTATTAAAATGATACCCAAGGACTATCTATAGCAAGTGTGTTTATAAATTCACCTTTAGACAATTTATTTCATTTAATGTGACAACCACTGGACTTCTTGAAATCACAGAACTAAATACAGTAGTATCATCAGAATTTTAAAAATTTATTACAGAGCCAGGAGGAAAAAGCTCTCCATTTTTGAAAACTTGACATAAAACAAGATTCCAATAAATGATTCTACTATTACTATTACGTTATTGTTTTAATCCTTATAGATTTGTCATTTTCAAATATCAATTCTAACTTGGTACCTCAAACATCCTTTCAAAGTACTAACACATTAAAAATATTTTAAAGAACACAAAGCTTTGTAACTTTGTTCTGTGCACTTCATGTTATTTTTAAACTACCCACTGCATTATCAATATATATCCTTCAAGAGCAGTCATTTGATACCTTACAATTTCATAATGTAAGAGCTAAATATTTCTTTACTTAGTAATTCAAATGCACTAATAGCTGTTTCTTTTTGTCAAGAGAAATATTACCAAAAATATTTCTATATATCATTCACATCATGGAAAAATAATTCTGATGCAAACCTATCTCTAGCATCCAATACTAAATTTTTATGACAGCAGTTAAGTGGAAGACATCTAAAATGCACCTTCTCAATTCTATGTAGATAATGATGCAGATGTTTAATTCTATCTAGCTTCTTATAAGTATGCTATTAGAAGTAAACCCTTTGCAATAAAATTTGTAACAAATCACTACCACATGGATCTCCAGAAATGCTCACAAATATTAATGTTAAGTGTTCGATTTGTAGGGCGCCTGGGTGGCTCAGATGGTTAAGCATCTGCCTTCGGCTCAGGTCATGATCCCAGGATCCTGGAATCAACTCCCACATCAGGATCCCTGCTCAGTGGGGAGCCTACTTCTCCCACCCTCTCTGCCTGCTGCTCTCTCTGCTTGTGCTCTCTCACTCTCTCTCAAATAAATAAAATATTTTTTTAAAAAGTGTTCAATTTGTAAATGCCAAGAGTTTACTGTGGCATCACTAACATGCCTCTCTTGAAAAAAACAAAACTTTTCTGCTAAAAAAGAACTTTCATTAGTGTTCTACTGTAAAAAGAAAGCAAAGAAGGCAATGATACCCTTTAATAGTCTATACTTAACATAATGTGATCATTTAATACACATATTACAATAATTTCAAAAGCATCAGTTTACACCTTTTTGTTATTATACAAAGATAACGGCAAAAACCTCAACTGAAACCACATATTCACAGCAGAGAGTTCACAGTAACTGGGTTACTGTTATGTTTAAACACCTGCTCTTAATGGCCAATTTCTGCAGAGTGAAGCAGAGAATGAATCTGGAAACTTTTTAAGCAGCAGTACATCTGCATCTTAAAAACTAACAAATTGGGACGCCTGGGTGGCTCAGTTGGTTAAGCAGCTGCCTTCAGCTCAGGTCATGAACCCAGGGTCCTGGGATTGAGTCCCACATCGGGCTCCTTGCTTGGCAGGGAGCCTGCTTCTCCCTCTGCCTCTGTCTGCCACTCTGTCTGCCTGTGCTCGCTCTCTCTCTCTAACAAATAAATAAAATCTTAAAAAAAAACAAACTAACAAATTATAGCCTAAAAAGATAAAGGTCAATTGTGAGTCAATCAATACTCCATGCTAATTTTGGTCTAATAGATGAGGGGAGGTATTTGTATTTAGAGATTATATAAATACCACTAAAATTAATTAAAATTTCAAAAATTTATTAATCTCTGCTTTCATAAACACTATAAAAACTCAAAGATTATTTGAGAGCAGAAAAAGTTGGCTAGGAAAGGCATTTAAAAATAGCTTTTCTTTCCTTACTCTATTTAAGAAGGATATAATAATAATAATGGTTCGCACAGCAAAAGTAAAAGCTGAACTCATTTTATGTAAGATTATTCACCTAATAAGGTCCTGAGAAAAGTTTTCTATCTGGATATTCAAACACTGTGCTGCATACTATAAACAGTCACTAAATGTCTGTAGAATAAAAGAAATCCAAGCCCAATTTTCAAGGTTCAAACCTTACTTCCTATTAATAACATTATAATTTCACTAACATTCAACATTTTAAATTGGTGAAACTGAAAGAAAAGAAGATTCAATGTGAGGTGATCTGTTCACTGAGTTCAGCTCTGCCATCCACAAGCAGGGTGATCTTAGCAGTCACTGCAAATGGAGATGACAACATCTATGTGCATGACAAACTCAGAGAGCTCCTTAGATCAAATTAAATAATTACATGAATATGATTTAGTGGTAAAGCAATACCCACGTGCGGGTTGTTATTCAAATGGTAATGACTTTAACTCTTCAACACTGACACAGACAATTCACAAAAGAGAGAAGCAAGTGACCAATGAACATACAGAACACCAGTGTGACCTAACTAGCAACTAGAGAAATGAATAAACTACATAACACTTTTTTGCTGATTACACTGCCAAGACTAAAAAGAAAATAAAGGAAAATGGCACTCTCATACACCACTGATAAATATATAAATGAGTGCAACCTTTCTGAAATGCAATTTGGCAACATGAAACAAAAGCCCCCCAAAGCACACACCCTTTGGCTTAGTAATTTCATAAGACTTTGCTTTATGGAAATAATCCAATGAGTAAGCAAAAATAAACAAAAAGCTAAAAAGAAAAGGAAAAAAAGAAAAAAGTGGAATTTACTTAATGGCCAATATCAGGAAACTGATGTAAGTCCATATAGCAGATAACATAAAACAGCCATTTAAAATTATGTTGCAGAGATATTAAGACAAGAAAAGACATTCATCATCAAGATTAAGCTAAATATTGGTTACAAAACAGTATGACCTCATTTTTATTCAAAATATTTATATACACTTTATTACACACACACACACACACACACACACACACACACACACACACACTTGTATATATATCAAATGTCTTCCTAGGCAAAATTCTGCTGATAGTCTCTAGGCTAGTTTCTTTATCTGTATTCTCTAATTTTTCTGTAATGAGTATCATGGCTTACATATTATTTAAAAGATTCTTTGATGAGGCAAAAAATAAACATCATATTATCTTTCAAATTCTTTATTGTATGAGAATTTATGTATGTCTGAATGAGCTTAAGTCAGGACACACCTGCATTTCGGTCATGAAAAGTACCAGGGAATATTAGATACGATTTAACAACAATTTTATCCCAGAAACAATGAATATATTGCCAGCTCTACAGACTTTCCTTTTAGCAAAATGATCCATCCCACAATCCATGTAGTTCCAGTATGACTGTTAATCTTTGAGCCTCAACTGTTGCCATGTCAGCAGAAATAGACCCATGACCCAGACCTGGCCCACTTCTTTCTCCACATTGGCTTGTCTAAGCATCTGGATCAAGCAGGATCAACCAAAAGAATTTGAAATGTAAGTGGTAAAAGGGAAAAGTTTCTTCTCTTCTGAAAAGTAAGAATTATAAAGACAATATACAGTATTCTGCAACCATATAGTGCCAAGAGATAGAAAAAGGGAGACAGAGCCCTGATACCATCATTTGATTCCCCTGTAACCAGATGTGTTTGAAGCCAGAGTACCACAGACTTTCCAGTTGTGTGAATCAATACATTCCACGTTTTGCCTTAAGCTGTTTTAAGTAGGGTCTCTATCATTTGCAACCATGAGACCTACTATGGCATGGATTAGACAAAAATAACTCCTCACAAAAAACTGTTCTCATAAGAGATATGTAAAATGAGAAGCAGAAAATAAGGATGTAAATATATGAATATGTGTTTAATGATGGCTCTGTAAGACCTGGGCAATCTCTTCCACGTCTTAAGAGTTACTTACTTCTCAGTGGCATGAGACACAATTGATCATTCCCTCCTTCTTAAAACACTTCCTTCACTTGGCTTCCAGATCATCAGGATAACACTACTTCCTTCCTTTCTGGTCGTTCTTTGAATCTCCTTTGCTGCTTCTCCTCCTCCCCAGATGTTAGAGAATCCCTGTGCTCAGACCTTGGGTTCTCAGGTATACTCTATCCATTCACATTCTATACAATCTCATGTAATACCACTACTTGAAAATAATTTAATATGAAATGACTCCAAATTTCTGTATCCAATCCCAACCATTCCTCTGAGCCCCAGAGTCATTTATCAAACTACCCAGCCAATATCCCTACCTGGTCATTTTTAGGTCTGTCATCTTTAGTATGTTTGAAATGACTACTGAGTTTGCCACAAAATCCTACAGTTCCCCCAAGAGTTTTTGTTCTCATTAAACAGCATAACCATTTATCTAGTTACACAAGCCAAATACTGAGAAGTCTTTTTTAAAAATTTCCCTGCCCCTATATCCTTATTACTCAATAACTCCTAATGGCTGTCCCTTCAAATACAGCCTAGATCTAGCCACTTTTCCCCATCTCCAATATCATTACCCCAGGCCAAATCATGATAGTCTGTTGTCTGAACTACTGAGGTAAGTTTCCAAATGAGTCTCGTGCTTCTACTATGCCTCTCTTCTATCTATTCACTCAGCAAACAGGACAAACTTTCTAAAATAGTAAGTCAGGTCACAAATGACCAGCAAATCTCCAGTGGCTTCTTATTGACATTTTAAATACACACCTATCACCCAGAATTTGAGGCTCCACATGATCTGGCTCCTGCTTTCTTTGTGACTTCATCTCCTACCACTTTTCCTTGCTTACTCTGTTCCACTTATAAACTGGTCATCTGGCTGTTCCTTGAACAACTGCATATTTTCCTGCCTCTACCTGGAATGTTCTTTTCCCAGTTACTCATAAGGCTGGCTTCCTCTTCTTGGATTGAGACTCAAGAGCACTTCTGTTTAAACATCATTTCCTTAAAGAGAACTCTTCTGAACACTTAAGTTGAAAAACTCTCTCTCGCTGCCATCATTCTCTCTCTCCTTCCCCTGCCTTACTTTTCATAACATTTATCATTACCTGACATTAGGTATGTATTCATTGTCTTCTCTCACTACAGACACTATAAGCTGCAGGAAGGCAAGAGCCTAGAACAATATCAGGTACATATACAGGGGGCAGGGAAGAGAATGAATTACTCATGGCACTGTGAACTAGTATGATCTTTTCAGTAGTTATCTTGACAAAACATATTAAAAGCCACAAAAATGTCCTTCTCTGTTGCAGAATGGCTAGTGAACTTGACTGGTTATTTTCAGACAGCCTATTTCAATTCTTTCCCACATGCGTCAGCTCAGCCCCATCTGAGGCTTGACCTCTTCATGTCCCTAACTCTAAGATATCAAAAGAGGATCAGCTCATCGCTTATCCCTCTCCCCCCAGGTTGCCATAGCAGAAAGAGAAACACGTTGCTCACTGTGTGATTTCTTCCAAATATACAAACAAAATAATGAGAGTATAATTACCACTAGTTCAAATGCTTTATATTACTTTAGGGAAAATACTTTTAATATAGCAAATTGTACATATGACTAGAAAGACGATATTTGATTCAAGGTAGATTTTAAGTCAAAATATGCTTGCTATTTGAATGTTAACCAGCTTGTGGTTCAGGATAACTTTTACTTCCCTCTTTTCCTAAGGAGAAAGAAATCAAGATAATATTCTGCAAGAAAATTACCAATGAACAGACTAAAACTTTGCTTCTTCTTTTCCCCAAACAATATGTTAACAAATATACATATAACAAACTTAGATTAAGGCAGAGTACTCCTGATAATTTATCCTAACAAAATTAATTAAGTGATAATGAAGCAAAATCTGTATCTGCTTATAGCTGCTTACAGCATGTCAAAAGCAAGGTTAATAATAGGAAAATAGAGATTAATCATGAAGGGTTTTGTTTTTCATGTCTTCATCCTTTCCTTGGCACCTCTCTTTCTCTGAACAGGCTGGTTCTGTGACACAAATATTGAGAGGCTGCCTAGAGAACTAAGGAGCATGATTTGCGGAGAGTATGAAGCAGATGCACACAGACAAGTAAAAGTAAAGATAATATATGGAGACTAAACACTGCTTCAATTTCTGGTACATTTCAAAATTTTGCACCCAGATCTTTCTGAAGGCCCACTAAATTCTTACTCTTAAAGTCTCTGAGACATTCCTGTATCTTTATAATGAATTCCCTTTTTAAAGTAGCCAAGCTGATTTCTGTTATGTACAAAGATTCCAACATCATAATATGGGAACAGTAAAGCAATTATAAGTTATTTTCCTATATGTTGCAATATTTATTTTCTGGCATAATCCATCACAGAACTGGAACAAAATCTATTGACACAGTCAGACAATAAGAAAATAACCTGAAAGGAAGCCGATTCAGAAATAAAAGCCTTGAGCAGAGGAAAGAAACTGAATAGCTTCTCCAAAACATCGAAAATCTAATGTATCCTCAGGAATCATCTCATGGAGGACAGCTGAACCACATCTCAGTGTATATACTTCCTTGAGTAAGTCCACAAAAAAAAACTGGGCTAAAGAAAACAGTGATTTTCTCAATAAGGCTAGTAAATCTCCAGCAAGTACCAAAACAAAGATTTATACAGTACCAAAAAAGGAGAAGGGTGGGGAACTTTCTAGAGATAGTAATTTTGCAGCTGTTGAGAAGGTACAACTTGGCAGCAATTTACAAGAATGCTGTTGTGCCCATTCAAGCGCTATATTCAATAGCATTGAAGTTCACTATCTCATTTTTTGCATAAACAAAGACAATTATAAGCTAATGCCAGTAAACTGAACTTTATTAATTAAAATAGTGAAGAAAATGTGCATAAGAAAAAGTACAACTCATTTTAAAAATACTTACGTTTAAAAATTTACAAATACTTACATTTTTTGCCGTCATGTCAAATTGTATTCGATTTAAAATTCTGTAAAGCCATTAAAAAACAAACAAAAAACAAAAATAAAAAAAAAACTTCGTCTTCAATAATTCTTTAAAACAACATCCTGTTAAAGGGGAGAAAAAGAGGGAATAGTAATGTAATAATAATAATAGGTAATGTTTATGTCATATTAACTATGTGACATGCATTGTTAAGTAGATTATTTAAATTAATCCTTGTAAAAACATTCTGAGATATATACCATTTTAATCCTCATTTTCCAAATAAAAATTGGGGCTTACAGAGGTTAAATAATCCAAACAAATGAACTCAGCTAACAAGTGATAAAACCTGGGCTCTGAAATATCATACTATGTTCCTTTAGATAACACACTGAAAGAAACACCAGGGCTTCTTGAAGAAATAGCCAGTTCCAGGGTTGGGGCAAGAGATGTGCAAGATAAGACTAGAACATTTTATTATATCTACAGTAAGGAAGAGCTCAAAAAATGATGGTGACATGTTAAAAGTATACAGGAGTCAGCTTAAAGGGCTAAAACTGCACAATTTGTAACAAGTGGGCACCAAAGTATACACTGATAATAACAGACTATAATAGACTATAACTCTTTGAATAAAATAACAACCCAGGACTTCATACTGATAGAAACAAATAATGAGGAAGAAGGGAAAGCTCTTCTTTGCAACAGGATACCAAATAGTAAATATAAATGAATGATGCAATGAGAAAACCACCAATTTGTAAACATCATAATACCTGATTAGACAAGGATTATCATAGATACTAAAACTTTAGTGGGTGAAAAGTTGGTAAGAAACAGGATATTTACATAGTCTTGAAATATCACCCCACAAAATACCTATTCATTCAAATTTTACAGTGAAGAAACCTGGCACCACTAGCCAAAGTGATCAAACCAAATGACCACTAACAATGACGCAAACTAACATGCATCTCCATAAGTACAATGAGATGGATAGAATAACACTTCTGAGATACTTCTACCCAAAACATAATCTAAATCATGAGGAAATAGCAGAGATATTTAAATTGAGGGGCATTCTATAAAATAATGGACTGAACTGCTTAAAAATTTTTGTGTCATGAGAAAAAAGGAACCTGACAACCACTGAAGGTTTAAAAAGACTAAAGTCACATAAAAATTAAATTCAACACAGGATCCTCAACTGGACTCTGGACCCGAAAAAATAACTGCTGTGAAGATCATTATCATGGCAAATGGAAAAACTGAAATATGGTCCACAGACTGGATAATAGTATTGTTTCAGCGTTTCATTTCCTGCGTTGATTAGAAGTTGTGGGTTTTTTAAGTGAGTGTTCCTGTTTTTAGAAAAAGTACACCAAAATATTTAGAAGTGAAGAAGTATAGTAATAGCAATGTACTTTCGAATGATGAAAAAAATATATAATCTGTACATAGGAAGTGGGAATGATAAAGCAAGTGTGGTAAAATGTCAACAATTGGATAATCTGCGTAAAAAAGGGTATTCAGGAGTTCTGTGTCCTATTTTTGCAACTTTTCTCTTATTTTACATTGTTTCAAAATTAAAGATTTAATAAGACATTTAAGGGGAAGGAAAAAATAAAACTTAATTATGAAAATATCATAAATAATAGGGCTTCAAGAAATGGAGGCTCCAACTGTCTGCCTCATATACTAGAATCTGAATCTACAAGTAAAACTTTCTGGGTGGAAAAAAAGGCATTTTTACTTTTCAAAAAAACACCAAATTTACAAATTTTCAGGGTGCCTGGGTAGCTCAGTCAGTTAAGCATCGGACTTTACCTCAGGTCATGATCTCAAGGTCATGTGATGGAGCCCTGAGTTGGGCTCCCCGCTCAACGGGAAGTCTGCCCCTCTCCCTCTGCCCATCCCCCAAAGCTCGTGCGGGCATGTGTGCTCTCTCTCTCTCAAAAACAAATAAAATCTTAAAAAAAAAAAGCACCCAAACCCACTGAATTTACAATATTTCAATGATAAAGAAAACATAAATTTAAAAATCCCAAGTAAGACCTGGACTACCACTATGATTTTCACTGTCCCAAGGTAGCTGTAGATTTGTTCACAATGTCTGTCATGATCTAATATGAAAATCAAGTTCTTATGCTAGAAATGTTTCACATTCATCAACTATTTGTTATTTTCTCTTCAGTATTAAAAATATCAGATAAATAATAAAGCACAAGCTCCTGACATCCCATTCACTAAACTACCTAACAGAGGCAATATTATACAGATTATGGTCTCTGACCACAACACAACTAAGGAAATCAGCCATTTTAAATAAAGACTTAAAAACCATATATTTAAAAAATAAAGCTATATTATTGCTCAAACAACCCAGGAGTTAAAGAAATCTGAAATATTTAGAACTGAATGACAATGAAAATAGCAGTAAAGAATAAAGAATATTAAGAACTGAATGATAGTGAAAATAATAAAACTGGCTGGCTTAGTCGGAAGACAATGCACAATGCTTGATCTCAGGGGCTATGATTTTGAGTCCAGTGTTGGGTGTAGAGATTACTCAAAAATAAGTAACAAATAAACTTAAAAAAAGGAAAGAAAATAATAAAACTTGTGAAGTGCAGGTGAAGTTGTACTTAGAAATAAATTTATGTTTCTCTTCATTCATGATGCAATCAACTTAAAAGCTTAAAAAAGATCAGTGGGAACTCCAAGATACAAGAGAGGAACAAGAATTGATTATTTAAATAGAAAAAAAAATAAAATAACAGTTGGTTCCAAGTGTCCTGATTAAAGGAGGCATCTAATAAATAAAGCAACACTGTTAGTAGAGTGAAAAAAGCATGGATTTTTAAATTTAGGCTCAATCTCAGCTTTCACACTTATTAGCTGTGTGATCTTGAACAAGTGACTCAACCATTTTGAGTTTCAGTGTCCTCATCTGAAAAAAAGGTATACTTAATCTTTCAACATTGTTAGCAGTAAATTACATACAATCTGCCTAAATGAAAATCTTCAGATCCAAGTCAATGTGACAAATGCCCAACAGTTCATACATAAACACCAAACACTCCTAAACACAAAAAATTCAATTTGAAATATTTCTCTCTTTTTTTAAGATTTTATTTGTTTATTTGACAGACATCACAAGTAGGCAGAGAGGCAGGCAGAGAGAGAGAGCGGAGGAAGCAGGCTCCTCACTGAGCAGAGAGACCGATGCGGGGTCTATCCCAGGACCCTGGGATCATGACCTGAGCCAAAGGCAGAGGCTTTAACCCACTGAGCCACCCAGGCAGCCCAATTTGAAATATTTCTAAGATTACCTTCTGACCTATGAAAATGTAGTTATAACAAAAAACAATGAAGTGTTTTCCATCAAAATCCCTGTCAAATTTTAGAAACCTACTGTATCTAAGGCAGACAGTTTGCCTACCCAATATCTTACCCTCTTCTTCCTTAGGAGAAGTTGAAGGTGGCAATGTGCCCAACTTAAAAAAAAAAAAAAGTACTACATTCTCAGTCTCTCTTTCAGATGTACTGACCATAGGACATAATTCTAGTCAATGAAATATAAGCAGACATCATTGGGCTGGTCTACCAGATTCAACTAGTAAATGCCCTTTTCCCCTTCTCCCCATTTCTTCACTCCAAAATATTGTTGTTATGGTTAAAGTGGCTTATCTCCATACCTCTGCTTCATTACAATATTCAGTATTCAATAAGGTATTCTATCTCCTAATGGCTGAGCTACTGGGTGACACTGTGATATCTACCCTAATTAAAAAAAAAAATTAATAGACTGTTACTATTTCAGCACACAATAGCAAGTGGTGACCAATAAAATATTGCTTAGGCACGTTAATGAGCCACATTAACAAACTTAATTTTGCTTAGTATCCCCTTCGTATCCTTTCACCAGAGCTGAGTACAAATTAAGAACCTCTAAATGTTACCTAAATGATAAATGCTTGGAATGATAAATGTTTGGCATGGATTTCTTGAGTAAATTTTATTGTAACATCTCTGTGCCTCAATTTCTCCCATCTGCAAAAATAGTAACAAATAGTACATCTATTTAATTGAGGGAAAACATAAAAAAAATTATTAGGACACTGCCTAGCAGAGTATAAGCCCACAGTGTTAGGGAAAAAAGCAGTTTGTTGTTTTTCATGACAAATTAAGGTTTCTTCTTCCAAAATAAATAATACATAACTCACATGTAGTAGAAATAAAAAATACCACACCATAAATCTAGTTTTAAAAGGAAATAAAATGTTTAATTATGGTTAGAAAAACTTTTCTAAAATTAACAGAAGCAGTAACTTTAGTCATTAATTTATTTATCCAGCAAGCACTGAACACCCACTATGTGCAAGGCATTCATCTAGGCACTGAAGACATCCTAGTAGATCAGAGCATAAACTTTCAAAGATAATTTAAATTATGTAAAATTACTGGGGCGCCTGGATAGCTCAGTTGGTTAAGTGCCTGCCTTAGGCCCAAGGTCGTGATCTGGAGACCCTGGATTGAGCCCCACTTTGTCAGACTCCCTGCTCAACAAGGAGTCTGCTTCTTCCTCTGCCCCTACCCTGTTACTGGTTCCTCTCTCTCTCAAATAAATAAAAACCTATTTTAAAAATTGTGTAAAAATACATTAAGATAAATGTTATAAAAAGAAATGGAATTATGACAGAGATATGCCTCATTCAATTAAAAATGAAGTATGCTGTACTGGTTTTGAGTGAGAGTTTATAACCTTTAGTTTAGAAATACACGTTTCTAAGTATTTTTAAAGCTTTTGCTTTTTTAAAAACATTGTTTTTAATCTAAAACTTATTTGTAGCATATAACTTAAAACCCAAGTATCTAGAAAGTAAATAAACATGGAACTGGATGTTTCAAGAAATTGCCATCTTTGGTGGCACTGGTGATCCTCAATTATAAACCAGTCATGTGCACTGATGCATTATGTTTTATCCAAGCTCAACAATCGTACACTTTTTCCTGTCACCAAGCTCTTCAGTTAGTTAAAAAATAAGTCGGATTTCTTCTTCCAGCTTCATGAACACATTATGTCAAGCTCAAAAAGTCAATCTTTGTGACCTCACCATCTGCCATGATCTCTTGTCAGTTTCAGACAATGCAACTCCCACAGATGGTCTCAAAATGCAAGAAGCCCTTTTCCTTTCCAATCACAATTTAGCAGCTCTGGCCACAAAGCCTTTTAAAATGGTACAAATGGTACAACGGTAAACAAAATACAGAGAAGAAATAATTATCGATAAATTTGTAGACTTAACATCGCCTGAATTAGGGTATGTAGACTTTCTAACACTGCTGAAAAAGAGGCTATGAAAAGTTACATTTCAGCAAAGGCAGCATATTTAAATGAAGACATTACTAATTTTAAAAAATACCTGTGTTTCAATGTCTGAAAAATATACAAAACCATAAAATAAGAAAAAATATCAGTCATGATCCCAGCTCTGAGAGGCAACTACAATAAATTTTTGGCATACCTTCCTTCAGTGTTCTCTTTCTGCACTCTAACTTCAGATAACTGGTATTAATGAGAAGATATTTTTCATAGTAAGTGATAGTACGTAACTCTTAGGGGAAGAAGATATTTAGGCAATCTCTTGAATGCTTCACATGCATGATCTCACATCATTCACACTACAACTCTATCAGGTAAATATTATTGGTCACATTTTACAGTTGATAAAACTGAGCTTTAGAGAGTTGAAGTAATTTGCTCAGTTAACCAACTGTGTAAATGGTAATGCCAGAATATCAACCTGGGATCTCAGACCAGTAGACATGTTCTTAATCACTAGTGCTTATTTACATAAAATATCTGACTTGAGATAGATACTCAAAACAGAACAAAATATGTAATTACTATTACAATATATCCATAAGAGGATAATTTACTGTATCAAAAAATCCTTCAAAATTTCATGTGGCACAGGTCACATACATAGCTTTGGGTCAGATTTTAATTCTCTTTAGTTCTGTATTTTTATAAATTATAGTACTGGGCGCCTGGGTGGCTCAGTAGGTTAAAGCCTCTGCCTTCGGCTCAGGTCATGATCCCAGGGTTCTGGGATCAAGTCCCACATCGGGCTCTCTGCTCAGCAGGGGACCTGCTTTCTCCTCTCTCTGCCTACCTGTGATCTCTGTCAAATAAATAAATAAAATCTTTAAAAAAATGAAAAAATAAAAAATAAAAATTATAGTATTAAATCAAAACTTCTTTATTTTTGAGCATATGATAAATTTCATTTTTCTTTTTACAGTTACATAGTATTTCTTTACATCATAATACCATAATTTACTAGTCCCCTGCTGATGAACATTTAGAGTTCCTAAGTTTCCAAACTGGTGACAGTAACCATATTTTAATGACGCAATCCTTAATGTTTGACCTGGCCTCCTGACTACCTTTCCGCCTCCATGTTGATTCATTTCCCCTTCCCTAATCTAGTTCCCTGTCTTCTGTTAGTTACTCAAAAACATCTTCTTCCGGCCTTAGGCCCTCTGCATGTGCTGTTCCCTCAGCCTGGAATATTCACCACAGGTTAATTTCTCTTCCTTCAGATCTCTTCTCAGTGTCACTTCCTCAGGGAAAACTGTCTCCCTCCTGCTACCCAGACTAGGTCAGGGGTCCTTCTCTACTAATGCTCTCCTACCTTCTCCTTTAACTGCACACACAGGGTTGTCATTATCTACTTATTTGTGTGATTACCAGAATGTGGTCTCTCTCTGCCAACTAAAGTGTTAAGTTTCATAAGGGCAGTGACCCCATCTGTTTACTATTATATACCCAGTGTCTGGCACATGACTGGAACTCAAGTGAAAACTTGTTTGTTTTTAAGGCAATATTTACTTAATGAATTACAGACTCAATATTTTATTTTCATCCTTTAATAATATGATAATCTCATCAAATAATGAAAGCAGAAAATGAAAAGACACATAAACGCATAACACATTCATGCATTTGAAATGTCATTAAGCTATATAGCAGAATTGTGAGCGACAATTTCCTACCATGAACAAAAAGTCTTTTGGAGCCAGCATTGTATTTGTGTTTGATTTTTTAAAAAATTATAGTTGAAATATTTATAATAGGGTATATTTATTTGATTTCACTCATTTTTAAGGGGAAAACAAGAGTGGGCAAGAGTATGGGATGCATGGGTGGCTCAGTGGGTTAAGCAGCTGCCTTCAGCTCAGGTCATGAACCCAGGGTCCTGGGATCGAGTCCCACATTGGGCTCCTTTCTCAGCATGGAGCCTGCTTCTCCCTCTGCCTTACCTGTCACTCTCCCTGCCTGTGCTCACTCTCTCTCTCTGACAAATAAATAAATTAAAAAAAAAAAAAGAGTGGGCAAGAGTAAAATCTGAAAAACACCTTTACTAAAAGCTGCTCTCCCACAGAACCAGCAACATTTTACACTTCCAAAAAAAAAAAAAAAAGGAAAAGAAAATTGCTTTTATGTCTACTGCTCACTTTTTTAAGTTGAAAAAATTTTCCAGATTTACTTAAGTTGAACCATTTTTTCCAGAGTTACATAAGCCTTTACACCCAGGACTCTGAACAATGATAAAACTGATTAATACTATAAGCAATCAATAACAACTTTTAATAGTCTTCTACAGATGTGCAGTGAATAATGAGTAATGTTTCAGCACTACTCATTCACTTACATATTCAATAAATATTTACTGCCTGCTGAATGTCAAACATCAGGCTGAGCATTTAAGATACTATGAGAAATGACAGTCCCTGCCCTTGTGGAGCCTACATTTTCACTATGAGGGTAGCCAATAAACATGAATTTCCTAATTACTTCATGACAATTACTGTTAAGGGCTACTACAGTAGATGAAAAAGATGAAAAGAAAGCATGTAAAATAAGGGATGGGACTCCAGTGGATTTAGAGAGGATTACTTTCAGGAAGTGAAATTTGTGCTGAGCTCAAAAAACTCAGTAGACCACTGGCAAAGAGAGAGGGTTCATCACAGCCAGAGGGAGGAACCAACTTAGAGGAAAGCTCATAGGAAGAAAAGCATATGGGAAGTTCCAGAAACTGAAGGAAGATCTAGAGACCTGACAACAGGGCAAAAGGGAGGACTGCTTGGAGATGAGGTGAGAGCAGAGAGAAGAGAAGGTACACAGTGAAATTTCATCATCAGATTTTTTTCAAAAATTAGATTAGTGGGAAGCCTCAGATTTTAAGTAGGGAACCAAACCTCTGAACCAAAAGAGATACTAAATTATGTTCACCAAAGATTAAGTAAAAACTATTTGCATCCTAATTATTTAAAAACCAGCAATATCTGCTATATTCGAGATCAGCCATCAGCTATATTTACTGAATTCTTTAGTAACTGAAATGTTCACTCATTTGTTGGATACATCAGGTAAATTTATATTCATCATCTATAATCCATTTATCTAACAAACAACCTTACCCATTGAAACAAAACTCAAAGCATTTCTGGGTCCCCAGCTCTCAAATTAGCTTTGAAAAAACCCCTGCACTAGTCAGTAACTCAAGTCTTCAGGCCTTCCTTCATGTTATTAATTTTAATTAACATAAAATTCTTGGTAAATTTACCTATCTTCATTTTTAGGCTTCAAGCCAATTATACCCAGTAGAAAAGATGTGGTAATAAGAAACAAATGGGTTAGGCAGTGTTATAGATGAGAACATGAGCAAAATAATTCACAACTGACAGCTTAATGCTAAAGGAAGATTAGACATACAATTACTTGTCACCACCTAAATTCACTGAAGTAGAATGCCTCCTGACAAAATCCAGTTAATAACATGTTCCTTACAAGTGCTTCTATAATAAAACCTAGGCAATATTTTTGTTTCAAACATTTCACAGATTGTAACATTCTTGACTAGTTTTCTTACTTACTGAAAACAAAAATCTAAGAGAAAACTTATTTCTGTCCTGATCAAAGAAATAATATTAGAAGATATCACATAAATTTAAGACAAAATCACATTTCAAATCCTAACAAGACCTAACAGAAAGGTTCTTTTACACGAAGCAGCAGAAGCCAAATTTTAAACCATTAATTCACATGGATTAAATCACTTGTTGCACATGTGCTCTTTAGCAAAGTTGCATTTCCAGATCAACGCAGCTTTACATTAGTAATAAAAATGTTAAGACTTATCCCAACTTGACCCATCACAACAGGCAAGATGAGTTCTTAAAATATCATATGGGTAGTAATAGAAATTCAGATAAAGTACTATACAAAGAACTCGTAAGCATCAAATGTTCAATCTACCCAAGAGTCAAGGAAGAAGACAACATAGGAAGCAATCAAAAAGGAGCAGTGTGTTGTTGGTGGGAATGCAAGTTGGTGCAGCCACTTTATAAAACAGTGTGGAGATTCCTTAAGAAATTAGAAATAGAGCTACCCTATGACCCTGCAACTGCACTACTGGGTATTTACCCAAAAGATACAAATGTGGTGAAAAGAAGAGCCATATGTACCCCAATGTTCACAGCAGCAATGGCTACAATCACCAAACTGTGGAAAGAGCCAAGATGCCCTTCAACAGCTGAATGGATAAAGAAGACGTGGTCCATACTTGGATGGAATATTATGCCTCCATCAGAAAGGATGAATACCCAACTTTTTATCAACATGGACGGGACTGGAGGAGATTATGCTGAGTGAAATAAGTCAAGCAGAGAGAGTCAATTATCATATGGTTTCACTTACTTGAGGAGGATAAGGAATAACATGGAGGACATTAGGGGAAGGAAAGGAAAAATGAATTGGGGGAAATCAGAGGGGGAGACAAACCATGAGAGGCTGTGGACTCTGAGAAACAAACTGAGGGTTTTGGAGGGGAAGGGGGTGGGGGGGCTAGGTGAGCCTGGTGGTAGGTATTAAGGAGGGCACATACTGCATGGAGCACTGGGTATGGTATGGTACATAAACAATGAATCTTGGAACACTGAAAAAATTTAAATTAAAAAAAAAAAGGAGCAGTGTTTTTACTGGATCATGTCAATCTTCCTTAAATTAATTTAATTATAAGTTTCACATCTTAAAAATGTTGAATCACCTTATCTAAGAATATGTATTAAATCCGCTTTATGCCCTTGAGAAATATCTAAATTATTCCTTACACAGGTGTTATGGGTTGAACTGTGTCTCCCCAAAAGATATGTTCAAGTTCTAACCCGTGATACCTATGAGTGTGACCTTATTTGGAAATACAGTCTCCGCAAATGGAAACAAGTTAGGATGAGATCATACTGGAATTAGGATAAGCCCTAACCCAATATGAATGGTGTTCTTCGGAACAGGAGAAATGACAAAGAGAAGTTAGCTATGCAGAGATGGAGGCACAGACTGGAGTTATACTGTCACAAATCAAGAAACACAAGGAGCTACCAGAAGCTGAAAGAGGTGACGAAAGATCCTCTCTCAAAGCTTCACAGGAAGGACAGTCCTGCCAACACTTCCATTTTGGACTTCTAGCTTAGGATAGTGAGAGAATAACTTTCTGTTGTTTTAAGCCAGCTATTGTGTGATACTTTTTTATGGCAGCTGTAGGAAACTAACACACTAGGTTTTATATATGTCTTGTTATAGCTATTCCCAGGTTTTGGTGTTGTTTTAGCTTAACAGGTTCTTTTCCTGTCATACATGGAATTCTCCATCGTGGCTTCCAACCTGTTTATATGTAACAAAGTTACAGATTTCCATTTGCTAATTTTATAATCTCACTTCAGAACTGAATTTTTTTTTAAGATTTTATTTATTTATTTGACAGAGAGCACAAGTAGTCAGAGAGGCATGCAGAGAGAAAGGAGGAAGCAAGCTCCCTGCAGAGCAGAGAGCACGATGTGGGGCTCGATCCCAGGACCCTGGGATTACAACCCAAGTCGAAGGCAGAGGCCTTAACCCACTGAGCCTCCCAGGTGCCCCCAGAACTGAATTTTTTAACCATCTGTAGTTTTTCAGTTGACTCTTGCATTTTTCAGATATAAAATTATATGAAAATAGGGACTGTCAGATCTTTCAAGTTCATAGAACAATGAATGTAGCCTGATTACAAATCTCTCTTTCAACTTCTCAAAACAGATATAAAATAAACAAGGAGAATAAATAAAACCACACAGGACCCACGACTTCAACATTATCATTCCTAGGAGACAGAGATTATAGCAATTTTCAAATTACCCATAAGTAAAGGAAAACAAGTAATTCCCAACGAAATCCCATTGCCTGCCTACTGTAAGCCTGGGGATGTAGAGAAGGAAAGGAGGGAGTCTAAAAAGACTCCATGAAAAAGGGCACAGGGGTACAAGCAACTCAGAGGAAGCATACACAGGATTACCCCAGAGAAAGAGTAAAACAGTAAAGGTAAAACAACTGAACACAAGGCTAGGACTTAATAGTTCACCGCCCTAATGATGTGAAAGTATCTAGAAATGGCTAAACCACCAGTGGCTGCCTCTGAGTAACAGAGCTTCTGGCGGTGAGTCAGGTATAGAGATAGAAAAGATGGAAGCTCTTGCAGACAAGGCAGTTAACAGAAAAAAAAGTAATTAAAGGGAGAAATTATACAGCCTACAGAAACAAGACATACCAACCTTTCCTCTACCCCTTTCCCTCACCATCAAAACCATAAATTCATATAAGGAACTGAATAGAGGAGGGAAGAGTGACAGAAGAACTCTCTAAAACTCTAAAAGCTTGTCCACAGAATGCAAAGATACAACAACAAAAGCAAACTATATGCATACAAAAGTATTGCAAAAATCAGAAAAATACAAATGGAAGGTTTTCTTTTTTTTTCCCAGATAAAATATTTATTTGTCATCTTTTATATTTAGAGTATATATTTTAGAATGATTTTGCAAGAGGGAATATATAGATGACTTCATACAAAATATTTTGACATTTTGGTAATAGCCTAAAAACTGCCTATATAAATGTATACATATACAAATGCCTACAGAAATGTAATATACCCATGGTGCAGCTTTCATTTCAGTTCATTTATCCAAATTTACTTTGTATATTCATTATTTACATCATTTTGAAAGGTAATGTATATTTCGTTGTAACAAAAATATTTGGATTCTATTTTTCCTTTCCTGCAGTATTTTCTTTTTTTTTT